>JAUMJK010002128.1:0-157500 GCA_033558105.1 Coccyzus lansbergi
TCCCAGACCCTTCTAGAGCCACTGAGGACATTTCTAAAGGCACCCAGACTCTTCTAATGCCCCTCAGGGCCTTTCTAAAGGCCGCAAGACCTATATAATCCCCCTGAGGGCCTTTAAAAAAGGCCCCCAGACCCTTCTGAACCCCCTCAGGACGCTTCTAATAGCCCCCAGACCCTTCTAGAGCACCTCAGGGCCTTTCTACAGGCCTCCACACCCTTCTAATGATACCCAAGACCCATGTAAAGGCCCCCAGACCCTTCTAGATTTGCCTCAGGGACCCATCTAAAAGACCTCAGACCGTTCTATAATGCATTTCAGGACCCTTATGAAGACCACAAGACCCTTCTAATGCCCCTCAGGACCATTCTAAAGGCCCTCAGACCATTCTAATGCCCCTCAGGGCTTTTATAAAGGTTCCCAGACCCTTCTAGAGCCCTTCAGGACCCTTATAAAGGCCCCCAGACCATTCTAGAGCACCTCAGGACACTTCTAAAGGCCCGCAGACCATTCTAATGCCCGTCAGGGCCTTTATAAAGGTCCCCCAGACCTTTCTACTTGCCACTCAGGGAGCATTCTAAAGGCCCCCAGACCCTTCTAATGCCCCACAGGGCCTTTCTAAACGTCCCCGACACCCTTATACAGCCCCTGAAGACCATTCTGAAGGCCCCCAGACCCTTCTAAATGCCCCTCAGGGCCTTTCGAAAGTACCCCAGACACTTCTAGAATCTCTCAGAGCCTTTCTATATGACCCCATACCCTTCTAGACCTCCTCAGGACCATTCTAAAGGTCGCGAGACCCTTCTAATGCCCCTCAGTTGGCGATTTCTAAAGGCCCCCCAGACCCTTCTAGAGCCCCTCAGGACATTTCTAAAGGCACCCAGACACTTCTAATGCCCACTCAGGGCCCTTTCTAAAGGCCGCGAGACCCTTATAATCCCCCTGAGGGCCTTTAAAAAGTCCCCCAGACCTTTCTGGACCCCCTCAGGACGCTTCCAATAGCTCCCACAGCCCTTCTAGAGCCCCTCAGGGCCTTTCTAAAGGCCTCCACACCCTTCTAATGACCCTCAAGACCCATGTAAAGGCTCCTAGACCCTTCTAGATTGCCTCAGGACCCATCTAAAAGCCCCCAGACCCTTCTATGCCTTTCAGGACCCTTATGAATGCCACAAGACCCTTCTAATGCCCTTCAGGACCATTCTAAAGGGCCTTCAGACCCTTCTAAATGCCTTTCAGGGCCTTTATAAAGGTTCCCAGACCCTTCTAGAGCCCGTCAGGACCCTTATAAAGGCCCCCAGATCATTCTAGAGCCCCTCAGGACACTTCTAAAGGCCGCAGACCATTCTACTGCCCCTCAGGAGCATTCTAAAGGCCCCAGACCCTTCTAATGCCCCACAGGGCCCTTTCTAAATGTCCCCAGGACCCTTCTAGAGCCCCTGAAGACCCTTCTAACTGAACCCTAGACCCTTCCAATGCCCCACAGGGCCTTTCTAAATGCCCCCAGACCATTCTAATGCCCCTCAGGGCCTTTCTAAAGTACCCCAGACACTTCTAGAACATCTCAGGTCCTTTCTATATGACCCCAGGACCCTTGTAATTGCCCATCAGGGCCTGTCTAAAGGCCCCCAGACCCTTCTAGAGCCCCTCAGGACATTTCTAAAGGCACCTAGACCCTTCTAATGCCACTCAGGGCCTTTCTAAAGGCAGCGAGACCCTTATAATCCCCCTGAGGGCCTTTATAAAGGCCCCCAGGACACTTCTTGACCCCTTCAGGACGCTTCTAATATCACCCCAGACCCTTCTAGAGCCCCTCAGGGCCTTTCTAAAGGCCTCCACACCCTTCTAATGACCCTCAAGACCCATGTAAAGGCCCCCAGACCCTTCTAGATTGCCTCAGGACCCACCTAAAAGCCCCCAGACCCTTCTAATGCTTTTCAATGACATTCTAAAGGCCGCGACACCCTTCTAATGACCCTCAAGACCCATGTAAAGGCACCTAGAACCTTCTAGATTGCCTAAGTACCCATCTAAAAGCCCCCAGTACCCTTTAATGCCTTTCAGGATTTAATGCCACCCCAGACACTTCTATAACCTCTCAGAGCCTTTCTATATGACCCCAGACCCTTCTAATGCCACTCAGGGCCTTTCTAAAGGCCGCGAGACCCTTATAATCCCCCTGAGGGCCTTTAATAAGGACCCCAGACCCTTCTGGACCCCCTCAGGACGCTTCTAATAGACCCCAGACCCTTCTAGAGCACCTCAGGGCCTTTCTATATGACCCCAGACCCTTGTAATGCCCCTCAAGACCTTTCTAAAGGCCCCGAGACCATTCTAATGCCCCACAGGGCATTTATAAAGGTTCCCAGACCCTTCTAGAGCCCGTAAGGACCGTTATAAAGGCCCCTAGACCATTCTAGAGCACCTCAGAACACTTCTAAAGGCCCCCAGACCCTTCTAATGCCCACAGGGCCTTTCTAAAGGTCCCTAGACCCTTCTAGAGCCCCTGAAGACCCTTCTAAAGGCCCCCAGACCCTTCTAATGCCCCACAGGGCCTTTCGAATGTACCACAGACACTTTTAGAACATCTCAGGGCCTTTCTATATGACCCCAGACCCTTCTAATGCCACTCAGGGCCTTTCTAAAGGTCGCGAGACCCTTATAATCCCCCTGAGGGCCTTTATAAAGGCCCCCAGACCATTCTGGACCCCCTCAGGACGCTTCTAATAGCCACCAGTCCCTTCTAGAGACCCTCAGAGCCTTTCTAAAGGCCTCCACACCCTTCTAATGACACTCAAGACCCATGTAAAGGCCCCCAGACCCTTCTAGATTGCCTCAGGACCCATCTAAAAGCTCCCAGACCCTTCTAAAGCCTTTCAGGACCTTTATGAAGGCCACAAGACCCTTCTAATGCCCCTCAGGACCTTTCTAAAGGCCCCCAGACCCTTCTAATGCCCCACAGGGCCTTTCTAAAAATCCCCAGACCCTTCTAGAGCCCCTGAAGACCCTTCTAAAGGCCCCCAGACCCTTCTAATGCCACTCAGGGCCTTTCTAAAGGCCGCGAGACCCTTATAATCCTCCTGAGGGCCTTTAAAAAGACCATTCTAATGCCTAACAGGGCCTTTCTAAAGGTCCCCAGACCTTTCTAGAGCCCCCGAAGACCTTCTAAAGGACCCCAGACCCTTCTAATGCCACACAGGGCCTTTCTAAAGGTCCCCAGACCCTTCTAGAGCCCCTGAAGGCCCTTATAAAGGCCCCCAGACCCTTATAGAGCCCCTCAGGACCCTTCTAAACTCCCCCAGACCCTGCTAATTCCCCTCAGGGCTTTTATAAGGGCCACAAGACCCTTCTAATGCCCCTCAGGACCCTTATAAAGGCACCCAGACCCTTCTAGAGCCTCTCAGGACAGTTTTAAATGCCTCCAGACCCTTCTAGACCCCCACAGGACCATTCTAAAGGCCCACAGACCCTTGTAATGCCCCTCAGGACCCTTCTAAAGGCCTCCAGACCATTCTAATGCCCCTCAGGTCCTTTCTAAAGGCCTCCATACCCTTCTAATGCCCCTCAGGACATTTCTAAAGGCCCCCAGACCCTTCTAGAGCCCTTCAGGACATTTCTAAAGGAACCCAGACCCTTCTAATGCCACTCAGGGCCTTTCTAAAGGCCGCGAGACCCTTATAATCCCCCTGAGGGCCTTTAAAAAGGCCCCCAGACCCTTCTGGACCCCCTCAGGACGCTTCTAATAGCCCCCAGACCCTTCTAGAGCCCCTCAGGGCCTTTCTAAAGGCCTCCACACCCTTCTAATGACCCTCAAGACCCATGGAAAGGCCCCTAGACCCTTCTAGATTGCCTCAGGACCCATCTAAAAGCCCTCAGACCCTTCTAATGCCTTTCAGGACCCTTATGAAGGCCAGAAGACCCTTCTAATGCCCCTCAGGAGCTTACTAAAGGCCCTCAGACCCTTCTAATGCCCCTCAGGGTTTTTATAAAGGTTCCCAGACCCTTCTAGAGCCCATCAGGACCCTTATAAAGGCCCCCAGACCATTCCAGAATGCCTCAGGACACTTCTAAAGGCTCGCAGACCATTCTAATGCCTGTCAGGGCCTTTCTAAAGGTCCCCAGACCCTTCTACTGCCCCTCAGGAGCATTCTAAAGGCTCCCAGACCCTTCTAATGCCCCACAGGGCCTTTCTAAAGGTCCCCAGACCCTTCTAGAGCCCCTGAAGACCCTTCTAAAGGCCCCCAGACCCTTATAGAGCCCCTCAGGACCCTTCTAAAGTCCCCGAGACCCTGCTAATTCCCCTCAGGGCTTTTATAAGGGCACCCAGACCCTTCTAATGCCCCTCAGGACCATTCTAAAGGCACCCAGACCCTTCTAGAGCCTCTCAGGACAGTTTTAAATGCCTCCAGACCCTTCTAGACCCCCTCAGGACGATTCTAAAGGCCCCCAGACCCTTCTAATGCCCAACAGGACATTTCTAAAGGCCCCCAGACCCTTCTAGAGCCACTGAGGACATTTCTAAAGGCACCCAGACTCTTCTAATGCCCCTCAGGGCCTTTCTAAAGGCCGCAAGACCTATATAATCCCCCTGAGGGCCTTTAAAAAGGCCCCCAGACCCTTCTGAACCCCCTCAGGACGCTTCTAATAGCCCCCAGACCCTTCTAGAGCACCTCAGGGCCTTTCTACAGGCCTCCACACCCTTCTAATGATACCCAAGACCCATGTAAAGGCCCCCAGACCCTTCTAGATTGCCTCAGGACCCATCTAAAAGACCTCAGACCGTTCTAATGCATTTCAGGACCCTTATGAAGACCACAAGACCCTTCTAATGCCCCTCAGGACCATTCTAAAGGCCCTCAGACCATTCTAATGCCCCTCAGGGCTTTTATAAAGGTTCCCAGACCCTTCTAGAGCCCTTCAGGACCCTTATAAAGGCCCCCAGACCATTCTAGAGCACCTCAGGACACTTCTAAAGGCCCGCAGACCATTCTAATGCCCGTCAGGGCCTTTATAAAGGTCCCCAGACCTTTCTACTGCCACTCAGGAGCATTCTAAAGGCCCCCAGACCCTTCTAATGCCCCACAGGGCCTTTCTAAACGTCCCCACACCCTTATACAGCCCCTGAAGACCATTCTGAAGGCCCCCAGACCCTTCTAATGCCCCTCAGGGCCTTTCGAAAGTACCCCAGACACTTCTAGAATCTCTCAGAGCCTTTCTATATGACCCCATACCCTTCTAGACCTCCTCAGGACCATTCTAAAGGTCGCGAGACCCTTCTAATGCCCCTCAGGCGATTTCTAAAGGCCCCCAGACCCTTCTAGAGCCCCTCAGGACATTTCTAAAGGCACCCAGACACTTCTAATGCCACTCAGGGCCTTTCTAAAGGCCGCGAGACCCTTATAATCCCCCTGAGGGCCTTTAAAAAGTCCCCCAGACCTTTCTGGACCCCCTCAGGACGCTTCCAATAGCTCCCACACCCTTCTAGAGCCCCTCAGGGCCTTTCTAAAGGCCTCCACACCCTTCTAATGACCCTCAAGACCCATGTAAAGGCTCCTAGACCCTTCTAGATTGCCTCAGGACCCATCTAAAAGCCCCCAGACCCTTCTAATGCCTTTCAGGACCCTTATGAATGCCACAAGACCCTTCTAATGCCCTTCAGGACCATTCTAAAGGCCTTCAGACCCTTCTAATGCCTTTCAGGGCCTTTATAAAGGTTCCCAGACCCTTCTAGAGCCCGTCAGGACCCTTATAAAGGCCCCCAGATCATTCTAGAGCCCCTCAGGACACTTCTAAAGGCCCGCAGACCATTCTACTGCCCCTCAGGAGCATTCTAAAGGCCCCCAGACCCTTCTAATGCCCCACAGGGCCTTTCTAAATGTCCCCAGACCCTTCTAGAGCCCCTGAAGACCCTTCTAAAGAACCCTAGACCCTTCCAATGCCCCACAGGGCCTTTCTAAATGCCCCCAGACCATTCTAATGCCCCTCAGGGCCTTTCTAAAGTACCCCAGACACTTCTAGAACATCTCAGGTCCTTTCTATATGACCCCAGACCCTTGTAATGCCCATCAGGGCCTGTCTAAAGGCCCCCAGACCCTTCTAGAGCCCCTCAGGACATTTCTAAAGGCACCTAGACCCTTCTAATGCCACTCAGGGCCTTTCTAAAGGCAGCGAGACCCTTATAATCCCCCTGAGGGCCTTTATAAAGGCCCCCAGACACTTCTGGACCCCTTCAGGACGCTTCTAATATCACCCAGACCCTTCTAGAGCCCCTCAGGGCCTTTCTAAAGGCCTCCACACCCTTCTAATGACCCTCAAGACCCATGTAAAGGCCCCCAGACCCTTCTAGATTGCCTCAGGACCCACCTAAAAGCCCCCAGACCCTTCTAATGCTTTTCAATGACATTCTAAAGGCCGCGACACCCTTCTAATGACCCTCAAGACCCATGTAAAGGCACCTAGAACATTCTAGATTGCCTAAGTACCCATCTAAAAGCCCCCAGTACCCTTTAATGCCTTTCAGGATTTAATGCCACCCCAGACACTTCTATAACCTCTCAGAGCCTTTCTATATGACCCCAGACCCTTCTAATGCCACTCAGGGCCTTTCTAAAGGCCGCGAGACCCTTATAATCCCCCTGAGGGCCTTTAATAAGGACCCCAGACCCTTCTGGACCCCCTCAGGACGCTTCTAATAGACCCCAGACCCTTCTAGAGCACCTCAGGGCCTTTCTATATGACCCCAGACCCTTGTAATGCCCCTCAAGACCTTTCTAAAGGCCCCGAGACCATTCTAATGCCCCACAGGGCATTTATAAAGGTTCCCAGACCCTTCTAGAGCCCGTAAGGACCGTTATAAAGGCCCCTAGACCATTCTAGAGCACCTCAGAACACTTCTAAAGGCCCCCAGACCCTTCTAATGCCCACAGGGCCTTTCTAAAGGTCCCTAGACCCTTCTAGAGCCCCTGAAGACCCTTCTAAAGGCCCCCAGACCCTTCTAATGCCCCACAGGGCCTTTCGAATGTACCACAGACACTTTTAGAACATCTCAGGGCCTTTCTATATGACCCCAGACCCTTCAAATGCCACTCAGGGCCTTTCTAAAGGTCGCGAGACCCTTATAATCCCCCTGAGGGCCTTTATAAAGGCCCCCAGACCATTCTGGACCCCCTCAGGACGCTTCTAATAGCCACCAGTCCCTTCTAGAGACCCTCAGAGCCTTTCTAAAGGCCTCCACACCCTTCTAATGACACTCAAGACCCATGTAAAGGCCCCCAGACCCTTCTAGATTGCCTCAGGACCCATCTAAAAGCTCCCAGACCCTTCTAAAGCCTTTCAGGACCTTTATGAAGGCCACAAGACCCTTCTAATGCCCCTCAGGACCTTTCTAAAGGCCCCCAGACCCTTCTAATGCCCCACAGGGCCTTTCTAAAAATCCCCAGACCCTTCTAGAGCCCCTGAAGACCCTTCTAAAGGCCCCCAGACCCTTCTAATGCCACTCAGGGCCTTTCTAAAGGCCGCGAGACCCTTATAATCCTCCTGAGGGCCTTTAAAAAGACCATTCTAATGCCTAACAGGGCCTTTCTAAAGGTCCCCAGACCTTTCTAGAGCCCCCGAAGACCTTCTAAAGGACCCCAGACCCTTCTAATGCCACACAGGGCCTTTCTAAAGGTCCCCAGACCCTTCTAGAGCCCCTGAAGGCCCTTATAAAGGCCCCCAGACCCTTATAGAGCCCCTCAGGACCCTTCTAAACTCCCCCAGACCCTGCTAATTCCCCTCAGGGCTTTTATAAGGGCCACAAGACCCTTCTAATGCCCCTCAGGACCCTTATAAAGGCACCCAGACCCTTCTAGAGCCTCTCAGGACAGTTTTAAATGCCTCCAGACCCTTCTAGACCCCCACAGGACCATTCTAAAGGCCCACAGACCTTTGTAATGCCCCTCAGGACCCTTCTAAAGGCCTCCAGACCATTCTAATGCCCCTCAGGTCCTTTCTAAAGGCCTCCATACCCTTCTAATGCCCCTCAGGACATTTCTAAAGGCCCCCAGACCCTTCTAGAGCCCTTCAGGACATTTCTAAAGGAACCCAGACCCTTCTAATGCCACTCAGGGCCTTTCTAAAGGCCGCGAGACCCTTATAATCCCCCTGAGGGCCTTTAAAAAGGCCCCCAGACCCTTCTGGACCCCCTCAGGACGCTTCTAATAGCCCCCAGACCCTTCTAGAGCCCCTCAGCGCCTTACTAAAGGCCTCCACACCCTTCTAATGACCCTCAAGACCCATGTAAAGGCCCGTAGACCCTTCTAGATTGCATCAGGACCCTTCTAAAAGCTCCCAGACCCTTCTAATGCCTTTTAGGACCCTTATGAATGCCACAAGACCCTTCTAATGCCCCTCAGGACCTTTCTAAAGGCCCTCAGACCCTTCTAATGTCCCTCAGGGCATTTATAAAGGTTCCCAGACCCTTCTAGAGCCCGTCAGGACCCTTATAAAGGCCCCCAGACCATTCTAGAGCCCCTCAGGACACTTCTAAAGGCCCGCAGACCATTCTAATGCCCGTCAGGGCCTTTCTAAAGGTCCCCAGACCCTTCTACTGCCCCTGAGGAGCATTCTAAAGGCCCCCAGACCATTCTAATGCCCCACAGGGCCTTTCTAAAGGTCCCCAGACCCTTCTAGAGCCTCTCAGGACAGTTTTAAATGCCTCCAGACCCTTCTAGATCCTCTCAGGACCATTCTAAAGCCCCCCAGACCCTTCTAATGCCCCTCAGGGCCTTTCTAAAGGCCCCCAGACCCTTCTAATGCCCCTCAGGGCATTTCTAAAGGTCCCCAGACCCTTCTAGAGCCCCTCAGTACCAATCTAAAGGCCCCCAGACTATTTTAGAGCACCTCAGGGCCATTGAAATGGCCTGCAGACCCTTCAAGAGCCCCTCAACATCCTTCTAACGGCTCCCTGACCCTTCTAGAGCCCCTCAGGGCCTTTCTAAATGCCCCCAGACCCTTCTAGAACCCCTCAGGACACTTGTAAAGGCCCCCAGACCCTTCTAGATCCCCTCAAGACCCTTCTAAAAGGCCCCAGACCTTTCTAATGCCCCTCAGGGCATTTCTAAAGTCCCCCAGACCCTTCTACTGCCCCTCAGGAGCATTCTAAAGGCCCCCAGACCCTTCTAGAGCCTCTCAGGACAGTTTTAAATGCCTCCAGACCCGTCTAGACCCCCTCAGGACCATTCTAAAGGCCCCCAGACCCTTCTAATCCACCTCAGGGCCTGTCTAAAGGCACCCAGACCCTTCTAATGCCCCTCAGGGCATTTCTAAAGGTACCCAGACCCTTCTAGAGCCCCTCAGTACCAATCTAAAGGCCCCCAGACTCTTTTAGAGCCCCTCAGGGCCATTCTAAACGCCCGCAGACCCTTCAAGAGCCCCTCAACATCTTTCTAACGGCTCCCTGACCCTTCTAGAGCCCCTCAGGGCCTTTCTAAATGCCCCCAGACCCTTCTAGAGCCCCTCAGGACACTTGTAAACGCCCCCAGACCCTTCTAGATCCCCTCAAGAACCTTCTAAAAGGCCCCAGACCTTTCTAATGCCCCTCAGGGAATTTCTAAAGGCCCCCAGACCCATCTAATGCCCCTCAGGACCCTTCGTAAGGCCCCGAGACACTTTTAGAGCACCTCAGGACATTTCGAAAGGACCCCAGATCTTTCTAGAGCCCCTCAGGACACTTCTAGATGCCCCCAGACCCTTCTGGAGCCCCTCAGGACGATTCTAAAGGCCCCCAGACCCTTCTAGAGCCCCTCAGGGCCTTTCTAAAGGCCTCCACACCCTTCTAATGACCCTCAAGACCCATGTAAAGGCCCCTAGACCCTTCTAGATTGCCTGAGGACCCATCTAAAAGCCCCCAGACCCTTCTAATGCCTTTCAGGACCATTATGAAGGCCACAAGACCTTTCTAATGCCCCTCAGAACCGTTCTAAAGGTTCCCAGACCCTTCTAGAGCCCGTCAGGACCCTTATAAAGGCCCCCAGACCATTCTAGAGCCCCTCAGGACACTTCTAAAGGCCCGCAGACCATTCTAATGCCCGTCAGGGCCTTTATAATGGTCCCCAGACCCTTCTACTGCCCCTCAGGAGCATTCTAAAGGCCCCCAGACCCTTTAATGCCCCACAGGGCCTTTCTAAACGCCCCCAGACCCTTCTAGACCTCCTGAAGACCTTTCTAAAGGCCCCCAGACCCTTATAGAGCCCCTCAGGACCCTTCTAAATTCCCCCAGACCCTGCTAATTCCCCTCAGGGCTTTTATAAGGGCACCCAGACCCTTCTAATGCCCCTCAGGACCCTTATAAAGGCACCCAGACCCTTCTAGAGCCTCTCAGGACAGTTTTAAATGCCTCCAGACCCTTCTAGACCCCCTCAGGACAATTCTAAAGGCCCCCAGACCCTTCTAATGCCCCTCATGACCCTTCTAAAGGCCCCCAGACCCTTCTAATGCCACTCAGGGCCTTTCTAAAGGACCCCATACCCTTCTAATGCACCTCAGGACATTTCTAAAGGCACCCAGACCCTTCTAGAGCCCCTCAGGACATTTCTAAAGGCACCCAGACCCTTCTAATGCCACTCAGGGCCTTTCTAAAGGCCGCAAGACCCTTATAATCCCCCTGAGGGCCTTTAAAAAGGCCCTCAGACCCTTCTCGACCACCTCAGGACGCTTCTAATAGCCCCCAGACCCTTCTAGAGCCCCTCAGGGCCTTTCTAAAGGCCTCCACACCCTTCTAATGACCCTCAAGACCCCTGTAAAGGCCCCCAGACCCTTCTAGATTGCCTCAGGACCCATCAAAAAGACCCCAGACCCTTCTAATGCCTTTTAGGACACTTATAAAGGAACCAAGACCATTCTAATGCCCCTCAGGGCCTTTCTAAAGGCCCTCAGACCCTTCTAATGCCCCTCAGGGCATTTATAAAGGTTCCCAGACCCTTCTAGAGCCCGTCAGGACCCTTATAAAGGCCCCCAGACCATTCTAGAGCCCCTCAGGACACTTCTAAAGGCCCGCAGACCATTCTAATGCCCGTCAGGGCCTTTCTAAAGGTCCCCAGACCCTTCTACTGCCCCTCAGGAGCATTCTAAAGGCCCCCAGACCCGTCTACAGCCTCTCAGGGCAGATTTAAATGCCTCCAGACCCTTCTAGACCCCCTCAGGACAATTCTAAAGGCCCCCAGACCATTCTAATGCCCCTCAGGACCTTTCTAAATGCCCCCAGACCCTTCTAATGCCCCACAGGGCCTTTCTAAAGGTCCCCAGACCCTTCTAGACCCCCTGAAGACCCTTCTAAAGGCCCCCAGACCCTTATAGAGCCTCTCAGGACCCTTCTACAGTCCCCCAGACCCTGCTAATTCCCCTCAGGGCTTTTATAAGGGCACCCAGACCCTTCTAATGCCCCTCAGGACCCTTATAATGGCAAGCAGACCCTTCTAGAGTCTCTCAGGACAGTTTTAAATGCTTCCAGACCCTTCTAGACCCCCTCAGGACCATTCTAAAGGCCCCCAGACCCTTCTAATGCCCCTCAGGGCATTTCTAAAGGTCCCCAGACCCTTCTAGACCCCCTCAGGACCATTCTAAAGGCCCCCAGACTCTTTTAGAGCCCCTCAGGGCCATTCTAAAGCCCCCCAGACCCTTCGAGTGCCCCTCAACATCCTTCTAACGGCTCCCTGACCCTTCTAGACCCCCTCAGGGCCATTCTAAAGGACCCCAGACTCTTTTAGAGCCCCTCAGGGCCATTCTAAGGGCCCACAGACCCTTCGAGAGCCCCTCAACATCCTTCTAAAGGCTCCCTGACCATTCTTGAGCCCCTCAGGACCATTCTAAAGAACCCCAGACTTTTTTAGAGCCCCTCATGGCCATTCTAAAGGCCCGCAGACCCTTCAAGAGACCCTCAACATCCTTCTTACGGCTCCCTGACCCTTCTAGAGCCCCTCTGGGCATTTCTAAAGGCCCCCAGACCCTTCTAGACCCCCTCAGGATGATTCTAAAGGCCCCCAGACCATTCTAGATCCCCTCAAGACCTTTCTAAAAGGCCCCAGACCTTTCTAATGCACCTCAGGGCCTTTCTAAAGGCCCCCAGACCATTCAAATGCCCCTTAGAATCCTTCGAAAGGCACCCAGACCCTTCTAATGCTCCTCAGGGCTGTTCTAAAGTACCACAGACACTTCTAGAACCTCTCAGGGCCTTTCTATATGACCCCAGACCCTTGTAATGCCACTCAGGGCCTTTCTAAAGGCCGCGAGACCCTTATAATCCCCCTGAGGGCCTTTATAAAGGCCCCCAGACCCTTCTGGACCCCCTCAGGACAATTCTAATAGCCCCCAGACCCGTCTAGAGCCCCTCAGGGCCTTTCTAAAGACCTCCACACCCTTCTAATGACCCTCAAGACCCATGTAAAGGCCCCCAGACCATTCTACAATACCTCAGGACCCATCCAAAAGACCCCAGACCCTTCAAATGCCTTTCAAGACCTTTATGAAGGACACAAGACCCTTCTAATGCCCCTCAGGACCTTTCTAAAGGCCCTCAGACCCTTCTAATGCCCCTCAGGGCATTTATAAAGGTACCCAGACCCTTCTGGAGCCCGTCAGGACCCTTATAAAGGTCCCCAGACCCTTCTACTGCCCCTCAGGTGCATTCTAAAGGCCCCCAGACCCTTCTAATGACCCACAGGGCCTTTCTAAAGGTCCCCAGACCCTTCTAGAGCCCCTGAAGACCCTTATAAAGGCCTCCAGACCCTTATGGAGCCCCTCAGGACCCTTCTGAAGTCCCCCAGACCCTGCTAATTCCCCTCAGGGCTTTTATAAGGACACCCAGACCCTTCTAATGCCCCTCAGGACCCTTATAAAGGCACCCAGACCATTCTAGAGCCACTCAGGACAGTTTTAAATGCCTCCAGACTATTCTAGACACCCTCAGGACCAATCTAAAGGCCCCCAGACCCTTCTAGAACTTATCAGGGCCTTTCTAAATCCCCCCAGACCCTTCTAATGCCCCTCAGGGCCTTTCTAAAGGCCCCCAGACCCTTCTAATGCCCCTCAGGGCATTTAAAAAGGTCCCCTGACCCTTCTAGAGCCCCTCAGGACACTTCTAAAGGCCCCCAGTCTCTTTTAGAGCCTTTCAGGGCCATTCTAAAGGCCCGCAGACCGTTCTAGAGCCCCTCAACGTCATTCTAACGGCTTCCAGACCCTTCTAGAACCACTCAGGTCCATTCTAAAGGTCCCCAGACCATTCTAATGCCCCTCAGGACCCTTCTAAAGGCCCCCAGACCACTCTAATGCCCCTCAGGGCCTTTCTAAAGTACCCCAGACACTTCTAGAACCATCTGGGCCTTTCTATATGACCCCAGACCATTCTAATGCCCCTCAGGTCCTTTCTAAAGGCCTCCATACCCTTCTAATGCCCCTCAGGACATTTCTAAAGGCCCCCAGACCCTTCTAGAGCCCTTCAGGACATTTCTAAAGGAACCCAGACCCTTCTAATGCCACTCAGGGCCTTTCTAAAGGCCGCGAGACCCTTATAATCCCCCTGAGGGCCTTTAAAAAGGCCCCCAGACCCTTCTGGACCCCCTCAGGACGCTTCTAATAGCCCCCAGATCCTTCTAGAGCCCCTCAGGGCCTTTCTAAAGGCCTCCACGCCCTTCTAATGACCCTCAAGACCCATGTAAAGGCCCGTAGACCCTTCTAGATTGCATCAGGACCCTTCTAAAAGCTCCCAGACCCTTCTAATGCCTTTCAGGACCCTTATGAATGCCACAAGACCCTTCTAATGCCCCTCAGGGCCTTTCTAAAGGCCCCCAGACCCTTCTAATGCCCCTCAGGGCATTTCTAAAGGTCCCCAGACCCTTCTAGAGCCCCTCAGTACCAATCTAAAGGCCCCCAGACTATTTTAGAGCACCTCAGGGCCATTCAAATGGCCCGCAGACCCTTCAAGAGCCCCTCAACATCCTTCTAACGGCTCCCTGACCCTTCTAGAGCCCATCAGGGCCTTTCTAAATGCCCCCAGACCCTTCTAGAACCCCTCAGGACACTTGTAAAGGCCCCCAGACCCTTCTAGATCCCCTCAAGACCCTTCTAAAAGGCCCTAGAACTTTCTAATGCCCCTCAGGGCATTTCTAAAGTCCCCCAGACCCTTCTACTGCCCCTCAGGAGCATTCTAAAGGCCCCCAGACCCTTCTAGAGCCTCTCAGGACAGTTTTAAATGCCTCCAGACCCGTCTAGACCCCCTCAGGACCATTCTAAAGACCCCCAGACCCTTCTAATCCACCTCAGGGCCTGTCTAAAGGCCCCCAGACCCTTCTAATGCCTTTCAGGGCATTTCTAAAGGTACCCAGACCCTTCTAGAGCCTCTCAGTACCAATCTAAAGGCCCCCAGACTCTTTTAGAGCCCCTCAGGGCCATTCTAAACGCCCGCAGACCCTTCAAGAGCCCCTCAACATCTTTCTAACGGCTCCCTGACCATTCTAGGGCCCCTCAGGGCCTTTCTAAATGCCCCCAGACCATTCTAGAGCCCCTCAGGACACTTGTAAACGCCCCCAGACCATTCTAGATCCCCTCAAGACCATTCTAAAAGGCCCCAGACCTTTCTAATGCCCCTCAGGGCATTTCTAAAGGCCCCCAGACCCGTCTAATGCCCCTCAGGACCCTTCGTAAGGCCCCGAGACACTTTTAGAGCACCTCAGGACATTTCGAAAGGACCCCAGATCTTTCTAGAGCCCCTCAGGACACTTCTAGATGCCCCCAGACCCTTCTAGAGCCCCTCAGGACGATTCTAAAGGCCCCCAGACCCTTCTAGAGCCCCTCAGGGCCTTTCTAAAGGCCTCCACACCCTTCTAATGACCCTCAAGACCCATGTAAAGGCCCCTAGACCCTTCTAGATTGCCTGAGGACCCATCTAAAAGCCCCCAGACCCTTCTAATGCCTTTCAGGACCATTATGAAGGCCACAAGACCTTTCTAATGCCCCTCAGAACCGTTCTAAAGGTTCCCAGACCCTTCTAGAGCCCGTCAGGACCCTTATAAAGGCCCCCAGACCATTCTAGAGCCTCTCAGGACACTTCTAAAGGCCCGCAGACCATTCTAATGCCCGTCAGGGCCTTTATAAAGGTCCCCAGACCCTTCTACTGCCCCTCAGGAGCATTCTAAAGGCCCCCAGACCATTCTAATGCCCCACAGGGCCTTTCTAAAGGTCCCCAGACCCTTCTAGAGCCTCTCAGGACAGTTTTAAATGCCTCCAGACCCTTCTAGATCCCCTCAGGACCATTCTAAAGCCCCCCAGACCCTTCTAATGCCCCTCAGGGCCTTTCTAAAGGCCCCCAGACTCTTCTAATGCCCCTCAGGGCATTTCTAAAGGTCCCCAGACCCTTCTAGAGCCCCTCAGTACCAATCTAAAGGCCCCCAGACTATTTTAGAGCCCCTCAGGTCCATTCAAAAGGCCCGCAGACCCTTCAAGAGCCCCTCAACATCCTTCTAACGGCTCCCTGACCCTTCTAGAGCCCCTCAGGGCCTTTCTAAATGCCCCCAGACCCTTCTAGAACCCCTCAGGACACTTGAAAAGGCCCCCAGACCCTTCTAGATCCCCTCAAGACCCTTCTAAAAGGCCCCAGACCTTTCTAATGCCCCTCAGGGAATTTCTGAAGGCCCCCAGACCCATCTAATGCCCTTCAGGACCCTTCGTAAGGCCCCGAGACACTTTTAGAGCACCTCAGGACATTTCGAAAGGACCCCAGATCTTTCTAGAGCCCCTCAGGACATTTCTAGATGCCCCCAGACCCTTCTAGAGCCCCTCAGGACGATTCTAAAGGCCCCCAGACCCTTCTAGAGCCCCTCAGGGCCTTTCTAAAGGCCTCCACACCCTTCTAATGACCCTCAAGACCCATGTAAAGGCCCCTAGAACCTTCTAGATTGCCTCAGGACCCATCTAAAAGCCCCCAGACCCTTCTAATGCCTTTCAGGACCCTTATGAAGGCCACAAGACCTTTCTAATGCCCCTCAGAACCGTTCTAAAGGTTCCCAGACGCTTCTAGAGCCCGTCAGGACCCTTCTAAAGGCCCCCAGACCATTCTAGAGCCCCTCAGGACACTTCTAAAGGCCCGCAGACCAATCTAATGCCCGTCAGGGCCTTTATAAAGGTCCCCAGACCCTTCTACTGCCCCTCAGGAGCATTGTAAAGGCCCCCAGACCATTCTAATCCCCCCCAGGGCCTTTCTAAACGCCCCCAGACCCTTCTAGAGCTCCTGAAGACCTTTCTAAAGGCCCCCAGACCCTTATAGAGCCCCTCAGGACCCTTCTAAAGACCCCCAGACCCTGCTAATTCCCCTCAGGGCTTTTATAAGGGCACCCAGACACTTCTAATGCCCCTCAGGACACTTATAAAGGAACCCAGACCTTCTAGAGTCTCTCAGGACAGTTTTACGTGCCTCCAGACCCTTCTAGACCCCCTCAGGACCATTCTAAAGGCCCCCAGACCCTTCTAATGCCCCTCATGACCCTTCTAAAGGCCCCCAGACCCTTCTAATGCCACTCAGGGCCTTTCTAAAGGACCCCATACCCTTCTAATGCACCTCAGGACATTTCTAAAGGCACCCAGACCCTTCTAGAGACCCTCAGGACATTTCTAAAGGCACCCAGACCCTTCTAATGCCACTCAGGGCCTTTCTAAAGGCCGCGAGACCCTTATAATCCCCCTGAGGGCCTTTAAAAAGGCCCTCAGACCCTTCTCGACCACCTCAGGACGCTTCTAATAGCCCCCAGACCCTTCTAGAGCCCCTCAGGGCCTTTCTAAATGCCCCCAGACCCTTCTAGAACCCCTCAGGACACTTGTAAAGGCCCCCAGACCCTTCTAGATCCCCTCAAGACCCTTCTAAAAGGCCCCAGACCTTTCTAATGCCCCTCAGGGCATTTCTAAAGTCCCCCAGACCCTTCTACTGCCCCTCAGGAGCATTCTAAAGGCCCCCAGACCCTTCTAGAGCCTCTCAGGACAGTTTTAAATGCCTCCAGACCCGTCTAGACCCCCTCAGGACCATTCTAAAGGCCCCCAGACCCTTCTAATCCACCTCAGGGCCTGTCTAAAGGCCCCTAGACCCTTCTAATGCCCCTCAGGGCATTTCTAAAGGTACCCAGACCCTTCTAGAGCCCCTCAGTACCAATCTAAAGGCCCCCAGACTCTTTTAGAGCCCCTCAGGGCCATTCTAAACGCCCGCAGACCCTTCAAGAGCCCCTCAACATCTTTCTAACGGCTCCCTGACCCTTCTAGAGCCCCTCAGGGCCTTTCTAAATGCCCCCAGACCCTTCTAGAGCCCCTCAGGACACTTGTAAACGCCCCCAGACCATTCTACATCCCCTCAAGACCCTTCTAAAAGGCCCCAGACCTTTCTAATGCCCCTCAGGGAATTTCTAAAGGCCCCCAGACCCATCTAATGCCCCTCAGGACCCTTCGTAAGGCCCCGAGACACTTTTAGAGCACCTCAGGACATTTCGAAAGGACCCCAGATCTTTCTAGAGCCCCTCAGGACACTTCTAGATGCCCCCAGACCCTTCTAGAGCCCCTCAGGACGATTCTAAAGGCCCCCAGACCCTTCTAGAGCCCCTCAGGGCCTTTCTAAAGGCCTCCACACCCTTCTAATGACCCTCAAGACCCATGTAAAGGCCCCCAGACCCTTCTAGATTGCCTCAGGACCCATCAAAAAGACCCCAGACCCTTCTAATGCCTTTTAGGACCCTTATAAAGGAACCAAGACCATTCTAATGCCCCTCAGGGCCTTTCTAAAGGCCTCCACACCCTTCTAATGCCCCTCAGGGCATTTATAAAGGTTCCCAGACCCTTCTAGAGCCCGTCAGGACCCTTCTAAAGGCCCCCAGACCATTCTAGAGCCCCTCAGGACACTTCTTAAGGCCCGCAGACCATTCTAATGCCCGTCAGGGCCTTTCTAAAGGTCCCCAGACCCTTCTACTGCCCCTAAGGAGCATTCTAAAGGCCCCCAGACCCGTCTACAGCCTCTCAGGGCAGTTTTAAATGCCTCCAGACCCTTCTAGACCCCCTCAGGACAATTCTAAAGGCCCCCAGACCCTTCTAATGCCCCTCAGGACCATTCTAAAGCCCCCCAGACCCTTCTAATGCCTTTCAGGGCCTTTCTAAAGGCCCCCAGACCCTTCTAGAGCCCCTGAAGGCCCTTATAAAGGCCCCCAGACCCTTCTAATACCCCTCAGGACCCTTCTAAACTCCCCCAGACCCTGCTAATTCCCTTCAGGTCTTTTCTAAGGGCCACAAGACCCTTCTAATGCCCCTCAGGACCCTTATAAAGGCACCCAGACCCTTCTAGAGCCTCTCAGGACAGTTTTAAATGCCTCCAGACCCTTCTAGACCCCCACAGGACCATTCTAAAGGCCCACAGACCCTTCTAATGCCCCTCAGGACCCTTCTAAAGGCCTCCAGACCACTCTAATGCCCCTCAGGGCCTTTCTAAAGTACCCCAGACACTTCTAGAACCATCTGGGCCTTTCTATATGACCCCAGACCATTCTAATGCCCCTCAGGTCCTTTCTAAAGGCCTCCAAACTCTTCTAATGCCCCTCAGGACATTTCTAAAGGCCCCCAGATCTTTCTAGAGCCCTTCAGGACATTTCTAAAGGCACCCAGACCCTTCTAATGCCACTCAGGGCCTTTCTAAAGGCCGCGAGACCCTTATAATCCCCCTGAGGGCCTTTAAAAAGGCCCCCAGACCCTTCTGGACCCCCTCAGGACGCTTCTAAAAGCCCCCAGATCCTTCTAGAGGCCCTCAGGTCCTTTCTAAAGGCCTCCACACCCTTCTAATGACCCTCAAGACCCATGTAAAGGCCCGTAGACACTTCTAGATTGCATCAGGACCCTTCTAAAAGCTCCCAGACCCTTCTAATGCCTTTCAGGACCCTTATGAATGCCACAAGACCCTTCTAATGCCCCTCAGGACCTTTCTAAAGGCCCTCAGACCCTTCTAATATCCCTCAGGGCATTTATAAAGGTTCCCAGACCCTTCTAGAACCCGTCAGGACCCTTATAAAGGCCCCCGGACCATTCTAGAGCCCCTCAGGACACTTCTAAAGGACCGCAGACCATTCTAATGCCCGTCAGGGCCTTTATAAAGGTCCCCAGACCCTTCTACTGCCCCTCAGGAGCATTCTAAAGGCCCCCAGACCATTCTAATGCCCCACAGGGCCTTTCTAAAGGTCCCCAGACCCTTCTAGAGCCTCTCAGAACAGTTTTAAATGCCTCCAGACCCTTCTAGATACCCTCAGGACCATTCTAAAGCCCCCCAGACCCTTCTAATGCCCCTCAGGGCCTTTCTAAAGGCCCCCAGACCCTTCTAATGCCCCTCAGGGCATTTCTAAAGGTCCCCAGACCCTTCTAGAGCCCCTCTGTACCAATCTAAAGGCCCCCAGACTATTTTAGAGCCCCTCAGGGCCATTCAAAAGGCCCGCAGACCCTTCAAGAGCCCCTCAACATCCTTCTAACGGCTCCCTGACCCTTCTAGAGCCCCTCAGGGCCTTTCTAAATGCCCCCAGACCCTTCTAGAACCCCTCAGGACACTTGTAAAGGCCCCCAGACCCTTCTAGATCCCCTCAAGACCCTTCTAAAAGGCCCCAGACCTTTCTAATGCCCCTCAGGGCATTTCTAAAGTCCCCCAGACCCTTCTACTGCCCCTCAGGAGCATTCTAAAGGCCCCCAGACCCTTCTAGATCCTCTCAGGACAGTTTTAAATGCCTCCAGACCCGTCTAGACCCCCTCAGGACCATTCTAAAGGCCCCCAGACCCGTCTAATCCACCTCAGGGCATGTCTAAAGGCCCCCAGACCCTTCTAGAGCCCCTCAGTGCCTTTCTAAAGGCCTCCACACCCTTCTAATGACCCTCAAGACCAATGTAAAGGCCCCTAGACCCTTCTAGATTGCCTGAGGACCCATCTAAAAGACCCCACACCCTTCTAATGCCTTTCAGGACCATTATGAAGGCCACAAGACCTTTCTAATGCCCCTCAGAACCGTTCTAAAGGTTCCCAGACCGTTCTAGAGCCCGTCAGGACCCTTATAAAGGCCCCCAGACCATTCTAGAGCCCCTCAGGACACTTCTAAAGGCCCGCAGACCATTCTAATGCCCGTCAGGGCCTTTATAATGGTCCCCAGACCCTTCTACTGCCCCTCAGGAGCATTCTAAAGGACCCCAGACCCTTTAATGCCCCACAGGGCCTTTCTAAACGCCCCCAGACCCTTCTAGAGCTCCTGAAGACCTTTCTAAAGGCCCCCAGACCCTTATAGAGCCCCTCAGGACCCTTCTAAAGTCCCCCAGACCCTGCTAATTCCCCTCAGGGCTTTTATAAGGGCACCCAGACCCTTCTAATGCCCCTCAGGACCCTTATAAAGGCACCCAGACCCTTCTAGAGTCTCTCAGGACAGTTTAAATGCCTCCAGACCATTCTAGACCCCCTCAGGACAATTCTAAAGGCCCCCAGACCCTTCTAATGCCCCTCATGACCCTTCTAAAGGCCCCCAGACCCTTCTAATGCCACTCAGTGCCTTTCTAAAGGACCCCATACCCTTCTAATTCACCTCAGGACATTTCTAAAGGCCCGCAGACCCTTCTAGAGCCCCTCAGGACATTTCTAAATGCACCCAGACCCTTCTAATGCCACTCAGGGCCTTTCTAAAGGCCGCGAGACCCTTATAATCCCCCTGAGGGCCTTTAAAAAGGCCCTCAGACCCTTCTCGACCACCTCAGGACGCTTCTAATAGCCCCCAGACCCTTCTAGAGCCCCTCAGGGCCTTTCTAAAGGCCTCCACACCCTTCTAATGACCCTCAAGACCAATGTAAAGGCCCCCAGACCCTTCTAGATTGCCTCAGGACCCATCAAAAAGACCCCAGACCCTTCTAATGCCTTTTAGGACCCTTATAAAGGAACCAAGACCATTCTAATGCCCCTCAGGGCCTTTCTAAAGGCCTCCACACCCTTCTAATGCCCCTGAGGGCATTTATAAAGGTTCCCAGACCCTTCTAGAGCCCGTCAGGACCATTATAAAGGCCCCCAGACCATTCTAGAGCCCCTCAGGACACTTCTAAAGGCCCGCAGACCATTCTAATGCCCGTCAGGGCCTTTCTAAAGGTCCCCAGACCATTCTACTGCCCCTCAGGAGCATTCTAAAGGCCCCCAGACCCGTCTACAGCCTCTCAGGGCAGATTTAAATGCCTCCAGACCCTTCTAGACCCCCTCAGGACAATTCTAAAGGCCCCCAGACCATTCTAATGCCCCTCAGGACCTTTCTAAATGCCCCCAGACCCTTCTAATGCCCCACAGGGCCTTTCTAAAGGTCCCCAGACCCTTCTAGACCCCCTGAAGACCCTTCTAAAGGCCCCCAGACCCTTATAGAGCCTCTCAGGACCCTTCTACAGTCCCCCAGACCCTGCTAATTCCCCTCAGGGCTTTTATAAGGGCACCCAGACCCTTCTAATGCCCCTCAGGACATTTATAATGGCAAGCAGACCCTTCTAGAGTCTCTCAGGACAGTTTTAAATGCCTCCAGACCCTTCTAGACCCCCTCAGGACCATTCTAAAGGCCCCCAGACCCTTCTAATGCCCCTCAGGACATTTCTAAAGGCCCCCAGACCCTTCTAGACCCCCTCAGGACCATTCTAAAGGCCCCCAGACTCTTTTAGAGCCCCTCAGGGCCATTCTAAAGCCCCCCAGACCCTTCGAGTGCCCCTCAACATCCTTCTAACGGCTCCCTGACCCTTCTAGACCCCCTCAGGGCCATTCTAAAGGCCCCCAGACTCTTTTAGAGCCCCTCAGGGCCATTCTAAGGGCCCACAGACCCTTTGAGAGCCCCTCAAAATCCTTCTAAAGGCTCCCTGACCATTCTTGAGCCCCTCAGGACCATTCTAAAGACCCCCAGACTTTTTTAGAGCCCCTCAGGGCCATTCTAAAGGCCCCCAGACTCTTTTAGAGCCCCTCAGGGCCATTCTAAAGGCCCGCAGACCCTTCTAGAGCTCCTCAAAGTCATTCTAACGGCTTCCAGACCATTCTAGAACCCCTCAGGACGATTCTAAAGGCCCTCAGACCCTTCTAATCCACCTCAGGGCCTTTCTAAAGGCCCCCAGAACTTTCAAATGCCCCTCAGAGCCCTTAAAAAGGCACCCAGACCCTTCTAGAGCCACTCAGGGCATTTCTAGAGGCCCTCAGATCTTTCTAGAACCCATCAGGACCCATGTAAATGCCCCCAGACCCTTCTACAGCCCCTCAGGACACTTCTAATAGCCCCCAGACCCTTCTAGAGCTCCTCAGGGCCTTTCTAAAGGCCTCCACACCCTTCTAATGACCCTCAAGACCCATGTAAAGGCCCCCAGACCCTTCTAGATTCCCTCAGGACCCATCTAAAAGCCCCCAGACCCTTCTAATGCCTTTCAGGATCCTTATGAAGGCCACAAGACCATTCTAATGCCCCTCAGGACCTTTCTAAAGGCCCTCAGACCCTTCTAATGCCCCTCAGGGCATTTATAAATGTTCCCAGACCCTTCTAGAGCCCGTCAGGACCCTTATAAAGGTCCCCAGACCATTCTAGAGCCCCTCAGGACACTTCTAAAGGCCCGCAGACCATTCTAATGCCCGTCAGGGCCTTTATAAAGGTCCCCAGACCCTTCTACTGCCCCTCAGGTGCATTCTAAAGGCCCCCAGACCCTTCTAATGACCCACAGGGCCTTTCTAAAGGTCCCCAGACCCTTCTAGAGCCCCTGAAGACCCTTATAAAGGCCCCCAGACCCTTATGGAGCCCCTCAGGACCCTTCTGAAGTCCCCCAGACCCTGCTAATTCCCCTCAGGGCTTTTATAAGGACACCCAGACCCTTCTAATGCCCCTCAGGACCCTTAGAAAGGCACCCAGACCATTCTAGAGCCACTCAGGACAGTTTTAAATGCCTCCAGACTCTTCTAGACACCCTCAGGACCAATCTAAAGGCCCCCAGACCCTTCTAGAACTTATCAGGGCCTTTCTAAATCCCCCCAGACCCTTCTAATGCCTTTCAGGGCCTTTCTAAAGGCCCCCAGACCCTTCTAATGCCTTTCAGGGCATTTAAAAAGGTCCCCTGACCCTTCTAGAGCCCCTCAGGACACTTCTAAAGGCCCCCAGTCTCTTTTAGAGCCTTTCAGGGCCATTCTAAAGGCCCGCAGACCGTTCTAGAGCCCCTCAACGTCAGTCTAACGGCTTCCAGACCCTTCTAGAACCACTCAGGTCCATTCTAAAGGTCCCCAGACCCTTCTAATGCCCCTCAGGACCCTTTTAAAAGCCCCCAGACCCTTCTAATGCCCCTCAGGGCCTTTCTAAAGTACCCCAGACACTTCTAGAAACTCTCAGGGCCTTTCTATATGACCCCAGACCCTTGTAATGCCCCTCAGGGCCTTTCTAAAGGCCCCCAGACCCTTCTAGAGCCTTTCAGGACATTTCTAAAGGCCCCCAGACCCTTCTAGAGCCCCTCAGGACATTTCTAAAGGCACCCTGACCCATCTAATGCCCCTCAGGGCCTTTCTAAAGGCCCCCAGACCCTTCCAATGCCCCTCAGGACATTTCTAAAGGCCCCCAGACCATTCTAGAGCCCCTCAGGACATTTCTAAAGGCACCCAGACCCTTCCAAAGCACCTCAGGGCCATTCTAAAGGCCCCGACACCCTTATAATCCCCCTGAGGGCCTTTATAAAGGCCCCCGACCCTTCTGGACCCCCTCAGGACACTTCTAATAGACCCCAGACCCTTCTAGAGCCCCTCAGGGCCTTTCTAAAGACCTCCACACCCTTCTAATGACTCTCAAGACCCATGTAAAGGCCCCCAGACCCTTCTAGATTGCCTTAGGACCTATTCAAAAGACCCCAGACCCTTCAAATGCCTTTCAAGACCCTTATGAAGGCCACAAGACCCTTCTAATGCCCCTCAGGGCCTTTCTAAAGGCCTCCACACCCTTCTAATGCCCCTCAGGGCATTTATAAAGGTTCCCAGACCCTTCTAGAGCCCGTCAGGACCCTTCTAAAGGCCCCCAGACCATTCTAGAGCCCCTCAGGACACTTCTTAAGGCCCGCAGACCATTCTAATGCCCGTCAGGGCCTTTCTAAAGGTACCCAGACCCTTCTACTGCCCCTAAGGAGCATTCTAAAGGCCCCCAGACCCGTCTACAGCCTCTCAGGGCAGTTTTAAATGCCTCCAGACCCTTCTAGACCCCCTCAGGACAATTCTAAAGGCCCCCAGACCCTTCTAATGCCCCTCAGGACCATTCTAAAGCCCCCCAGACCCTTCTAATGCCTTTCAGGGCCTTTCTAAAGGCCCCCAGACCCTTCTAGAGCCCCTGAAGGCCCTTATAAAGGCCCCCAGACCCTTCTAATACCCCTCAGGACCCTTCTAAACTCCCCCAGACCCTGCTAATTCCCCTCAGGGCTTTTCTAAGGGCCACAAGACCCTTTCTAATGCCCCTCAGGACCCTTATAAAGGCACCCAGACCCTTCTAGAGCCTCTCAGGACAGTTTTAAATGCCTCCAGACCCTTCTAGACCCCCACAGGACCATTCTAAAGGCCCACAGACCCTTCTAATGCCCCTCAGGACCCTTCTAAAGGCCTCCAGACCACTCTAATGCCCCTCAGGGCCTTTCTAAAGTACCCCAGACACTTCTAGAACCATCTGGGCCTTTCTATATGACCCCAGACCATTCTAATGCCCCTCAGGTCCTTTCTAAAGGCCTCCAAACCCTTCTAATGCCCCTCAGGACTTTTCTAAAGGCCCCCAGACCCTTCTAGAGCCCTTCAGGACATTTCTAAAGGCACCCAGACCCTTCTAATGCCACTCAGGGCCTTTCTAAAGGCCGCGAGACCCTTATAATCCCCCTGAGGGCCTTTAAAAAGGCCCCCAGACCCTTCTGGACCCCCTCAGGACGCTTCTAAAAGCCCCCAGATCCTTCTAGAGGCCCTCAGGTCCTTTCTAAAGGCCTCCACACCCTTCTAATGACCCTCAAGACCCATGTAAAGGCCCGTAGACACTTCTAGATTGCATCAGGACCCTTCTAAAAGCTCCCAGACCTTCTAATGCCTTTCAGGACCCTTATGAATGCCACAAGACCCTTCTAATGCCCCTCAGGACCTTTCTAAAGGCCCTCAGACCCTTCTAATATCACCCAGGGCATTTATAAAGGTTCCCAGACCCTTCTAGAACCCGTCAGGACCCTTATAAAGGCCCCCGGACCATTCTAGAGCCCCTCAGGACACTTCTAAAGGACCGCAGACCATTCTAATGCCCGTCAGGGCCTTTATAAAGGTCCCCAGACCCTTCTACTGCCCCTCAGGAGCATTCTAAAGGCCCCCAGACCATTCTAATGCCCCACAGGGCCTTTCTAAAGGTCCCCAGACCCTTCTAGAGCCTCTCAGAACAGTTTTAAATGCCTCCAGACCCTTCTAGATCCCCTCAGGACCATTCTAAAGCCCCCCAGACCCTTCTAATGCCCCTCAGGGCCTTTCTAAAGGCCCCCAGACCCTTCTAATGCCCCTCAGGGCATTTCTAAAGGTCCCCAGACCCTTCTAGAGCCCCTCTGTACCAATCTAAAGGCCCCCAGACTATTTTAGAGCCCCTCAGGGCCATTCAAAAGGCCCGCAGACCCTTCAAGAGCCCCTCAACATCCTTCTAACGGCTCCCTGACCCTTCTAGAGCCCCTCAGGGCCTTTCTAAATGCCCCCAGACCCTTCTAGAACCCCTCAGGACACTTGTAAAGGCCCCCAGACCCTTCTAGATCCCCTCAAGACCCTTCTAAAAGGCCCCAGACCTTTCTAATGCCCCTCAGGGCATTTCTAAAGTCCCCCAGACCCTTCTACTGCCCCTCAGGAGCATTCTAAAGGCCCCCAGACCCTTCTAGATCCTCTCAGGACAGTTTTAAATGCCTCCAGACCCGTCTAGACCCCCTCAGGACCATTCTAAAGGCCCCCAGACCCGTCTAATCCACCTCAGGGCATGTCTAAAGGCCCCCAGACCCTTCTAGAGCCCCTCAGTGCCTTTCTAAAGGCCTCCACACCCTTCTAATGACCCTCAAGACCAATGTAAAGGCCCCTAGACCCTTCTAGATTGCCTGAGGACCCATCTAAAAGCCCCCACACCCTTCTAATGCCTTTCAGGACCATTATGAAGGCCACAAGACCTTTCTAATGCCCCTCAGAACCGTTCTAAAGGTTCCCAGACCGTTCTAGAGCCCGTCAGGACCCTTATAAAGGCCCCCAGACCATTCTAGAGCCCCTCAGGACACTTCTAAAGGCCCGCAGACCATTCTAATGCCCGTCAGGGCCTTTATAATGGTCCACAGACCCTTCTACTGCCCCTCAGGAGCATTCTAAAGGACCCCAGACCCTTTAATGCCCCACAGGGCCTTTCTAAACGCCCCCAGACCCTTCTAGAGCTCCTGAAGACCTTTCTAAAGGCCCCCAGACCCTTATAGAGCCCCTCAGGACCCTTCTAAAGTCCCCCAGACCCTGCTAATTCCCCTCAGGGCTTTTATAAGGGCACCCAGACCCTTCTAATGCCCCTCAGGACCCTTATAAAGGCACCCAGACCCTTCTAGAGTCTCTCAGGACAGTTTAAATGCCTCCAGACCATTCTAGACCCCCTCAGGACAATTCTAAAGGCCCCCAGACCCTTCTAATGCCCCTCATGACCCTTCTAAAGGCCCCCAGACCCTTCTAATGCCACTCAGTGCCTTTCTAATGGACCCCATACCCTTCTAATGCACCTCAGGACATTTCTAAAGGCCCGCAGACCCTTCTAGAGCCCCTCAGGACATTTCTAAAGGCACCCAGACGCTTCTAATGCCACTCAGGGCCTTTCTAAAGGCCGCGAGACCGTTATAATCCCCCTGAGGGCCTTTAAAAAGGCCCTCAGACCCTTCTCGACCACCTCAGGACGCTTCTAATAGCCCCCAGACCCTTCTAGAGCCCCTCAGGGCCTTTCTAAAGGCCTCCACACCCTTCTAATGACCCTCAAGACCCATGTAAAGGCCCCCAGACCCTTCTAGATTGCCTCAGGACCCATCTAAAAGCCCCCAGACCCTTCTAATGCCTTTCAGGATCCTTATGAAGGCCACAAGACCATTCTAATGCCCCTCAGGACCTTTCTAAAGGCCCTCAGACCCTTCTAATGCCCCTCAGGGCATTTATAAATGTTCCCAGACCCTTCTAGAGCCCGTCAGGACCCTTATAAAGGTCCCCAGACCATTCTAGAGCCCCTCAGGACACTTCTAAAGGCCCGCAGACCATTCTAATGCCCGTCAGGGCCTTTATAAAGGTCCCCAGACCCTTCTACTGCCCCTCAGGTGCATTCTAAAGGCCCCCAGAACCTTCTAATGACCCACAGGGCCTTTCTAAAGGTCCCCAGACCCTTCTAGAGCCCCTGAAGACCCTTATAAAGGCCCCCAGACCCTTATGGAGCCCCTCAGGACCCTTCTGAAGTCCCCCAGACCCTGCTAATTCCCCTCAGGGCTTTTATAAGGACACCCAGACCCTTCTAATGCCCCTCAGGACCCTTAGAAAGGCACCCAGACCATTCTAGAGCCACTCAGGACAGTTTTAAATGCCTCCAGACTCTTCTAGACACCCTCAGGACCAATCTAAAGGCCCCCAGACCCTTCTAGAACTTATCAGGGCCTTTCTAAATCCCCCCAGACCCTTCTAATGCCCCTCAGGGCCTTTCTAAAGGCCCCCAGACCCTTCTAATGCCTTTCAGGGCATTTAAAAAGGTCCCCTGACCCTTCTAGAGCCCCTCAGGACACTTCTAAAGGCCCCCAGTCTCTTTTAGAGCCTTTCAGGGCCATTCTAAAGGCCCGCAGACCGTTCTAGAGCCCCTCAACGTCAGTCTAACGGCTTCCAGACCCTTCTAGAACCACTCAGGTCCATTCTAAAGGTCCCCAGACCATTCTAATGCCCCTCAGGACCCTTTTAAAAGCCCCCAGACCCTTCTAATGCCCCTCAGGGCCTTTCTAAAGTACCCCAGACACTTCTAGAAACTCTCAGGGCCTTTCTATATGACCCCAGACCCTTGTAATGCCCCTCAGGGCCTTTCTAAAGGCCCCCAGACCCTTCTAGAGCCTTTCAGGACATTTCTAAAGGCCCCCAGACCCTTCTAGAGCCCCTCAGGACATTTCTAAAGGCACCCTGACCCATCTAATGCCCCTCAGGGCCTTTCTAAAGGCCCCCAGACCCTTCCAATGCCCCTCAGGACATTTCTAAAGGCCCCCAGACCATTCTAGAGCCCCTCAGGACATTTCTAAAGGCACCCAGACCCTTCCAATGCACCTCAGGGCCATTCTAAAGGCCCCGACACCCTTATAATCCCCCTGAGGGCCTTTATAAAGGCCCCCGACCCTTCTGGACCCCCTCAGGACACTTCTAATAGACCCCAGACCCTTCTAGAGCCCCTCAGGGCCTTTCTAAAGACCTCCACACCCTTCTAATGACTCTCAAGACCCATGTAAAGGCCCCCAGACCCTTCTAGATTGCCTTAGGACCTATTCAAAAGACCCCAGACCCTTCAAATGCCTTTCAAGACCCTTATGAAGGCCACAAGACCCTTCTAATGCCCCTCAGGACCTTTCTAAAGGCACTCAGACCCTTCTAATGCCCCTCATGGCATTTATAAAGGTTCCCAGACCCTTCTAGAGCCTGTCAGGACCCTTATAAATGTCCCCAGACCATTCTAGAGCCCCTCAGGACACTTCTAAAGGCCCGCAGACACTTCTAATGCCACACAGGGCCTTTCTAAAGGCCCCCAGACCCTTATAGAGCCCCTTAGGACCCTTCTAAAGTCCCCCAGACCCTGCTAATTCCCCTCAGGGCTTTTATAAGGACACCCAGACCATTCTAATGCCCCTCAGGACCCTTATAAAGGCACCCAGACCCTTCTAGAGCCTCTCAGGACAGCTTTAAATGCCTCCAGACCCTTCTAGACATCCTCAGGACCATTCTAAAGGCCCCCAGACCCTTCTAGAACCTATCAGGGCCTTTCTAAATCCACCCAGACTCTTCTAATGCCCCTCAGGGCCTTTCTAAAGGCCCCCAGACCCATCTAATGCCCCTCAGGGCATTTAAAAAGGTCCCCAGACCCTTCTAGAGCCTCTCAGGACCATTCTAAAGGCCCCCAGACTCTTTTAGAGCCCCTCAGGGCCATTCTAAAGGCCCGCAGACCCTTCTAGAGCTCCTCAAAGTCATTCTAACGGCTTCCAAACCATTCTAGAACCCCTCAGGACGATTCTAAAGGCCCTCAGACCCTTCTAATCCACCTCAGGGCCTTTCTAAAGGCCCCCAGAACTTTCAAATGCCCCTCAGAGCCCTTAAAAAGGCACCCAGACCCTTCTAGAGCCACTCAGGACATTTCTAGAGGCCCTCAGATCTTTCTAGAACCCATCAGGACCCATGTAAATGCCCCCAGACCCTTCTACAGCCCCTCAGGATGATTCTAATAGCCCCCAGACCCGTCTAGAGCCCCTCAGGGCCTTTCTAAAGGCCTCCACACCCTTCTAATGACCCTCAAGACCCATGTAAAGGCCCCCAGACCATTCTAGATTCCCTCAGGACCCATCTAAAAGCCCCCAGACCCTTCTAATGCCTTTCAGGATCCTTATGAAGGCCACAAGACCCTTCTAATGCCCCTCAGGACCTTTCTAAAGGCCCTCAGACCCTTCTAATGCCCCTCAGGGCATTTATAAAGGTACCCAGACCCTTCTGGAGCCCGTCAGGACCCTTATAAAGGTCCCCAGACCATTCTAGAGCCCCTCAGGACACTTCTAAAGGCCCGCAGACCATTCTAATGCCCGTCAGGGCCTTTATAAAGGTCCCCAGACCCTTCTACTGCCCCTCAGGTGCATTCTAAAGGCCCCCAGACCCTTCTAATGACCCACAGGGCCTTTCTAAAGGTCCCCAGACCCTTCTAGAGCCCCTGAAGACCCTTATAAAGGCCCCCAGACCCTTATGGAGCCCCTCAGGACCCTTCTGAAGTCCCCCAGACCCTGCTAATTCCCCTCAGGGCTTTTATAAGGACACCCAGACCCTTCTAATGCCCCTCAGGACCCTTAGAAAGGCACCCAGACCATTCTAGAGCCACTCAGGACAGTTTTAAATGCCTCCAGACTCTTCTAGACACCCTCAGGACCAATCTAAAGGCACCCAGACCCTTCTAGAACTTATCAGGGCCTTTCTAAATCCCCCCAGACCCTTCTAATGCCCCTCAGGGCCTTTCTAAAGGCCCCCAGACCCTTCTAATGCCTTTCAGGGCATTTAAAAAGGTCCCCTGACCCTTCTAGAGCCCCTCAGGACACTTCTAAAGGCCCCCAGTCTCTTTTAGAGCCTTTCAGGGCCATTCTAAAGGCCCGCAGACCGTTCTAGAGCCCCTCAACGTCATTCTAACGGCTTCCAGACCCTTCTAGAACCACTCAGGTCCATTCTAAAGGTCCCCAGACCCTTCTAATGCCCCTCAGGACCCTTTTAAAAGCCCCCAGACCCTTCTAATGCCCCTCAGGGCCTTTCTAAAGTACCCCAGACACTTCTAGAAACTCTCAGGGCCTTCCTATATGACCCCAGACCCTTGTAATGCCCCTCAGGGCCTTTCTAAAGGCCCCCAGACCCTTCTAGAGCCTTTCAGGACATTTCTAAAGGCCCCCAGACCCTTCTAGAGCCCCTCAGGACATTTCTAAAGGCACCCTGACCCATCTAATGCCCCTCAGGGCCTTTCTAAAGGCCCCCAGACCCTTCCAATGCCCCTCAGGACATTTCTAAAGGCCCCCAGACCATTCTAGAGCCCCTCAGGACATTTCTAAAGGCACCCAGACCCTTCCAATGCACCTCAGGGCCATTCTAAAGGCCCCGACACCCTTATAATCCCCCTGAGGGCCTTTAAAAAGGCCCCCAGACCCTTCTGGACCCCCTCAGGACGCTTCTAATAGCCCCCAGACCCTTCTAGAGCCCCTCAGGGCCTTTCTAAAGGCCTCCACACCCTTCTAATGACCCTCAAGACCCATGTAAAGGCCCCCAGACCCTTCTAGATTGCCTCAGGACCCATCTAAAAGCCCCCAGACGCTTCTAATGCCTTTTAGGACCCTTATAAAGGAGACAAGACCCTTCTAATGCCCCTCAGGACCTTTCTAAAGGCCCTCAGACCCTTCTAATGCCCCTCAGGGCATTTATAAAGGTTCCCAGACCCTTCTAGAGCCCGTCAGGACCCTTATAAAGGCCCCCAGACCATTCTAGAGCCCCTCATGACACTTCTAAAGGCCCGCAGACCATTCTAATGCCCGTCAGGGCATTTATAAATGTCTCCAGACCCTTCTACTGCCCCTCAGGAGTATTCTAAAGGCCCCCAGACCCTTCTAATGCCCCACAGGTCCTTTCTAAAGGTCCCCAGACCCTTCTAGAGTCTCTCAAGACAGTTTTAAATGCCACCAGACCATTCTAGACCCCTCAGGACATTTCTAAAGGTCCCCAGACCCTTCTAGAGCCCCTCAGGACCATTCTAAAGGCCCCCAGACTCTTTTAGAGCACCTCAGAACCATTCTAAAGGCCCGCAGAACCTTCAAGAGCCCCTCAACATCCTTCTAACGGCTCCCTGACCCTTCTAGAGCCCCTCAGGACGATTCTAAAGGACCCCAGACCCTTCTAGATCCCCTCAAGACCCTTCTAAAAGTCCCCAGACCATTCTAATGCACCTCAGGGCCTTTCTAAAGGCCCCCAGACCATTGAAATGCCCCTCAAAACCCTTCGAAAGTCCCCAAGACCCTTCTAATGCCCCTCAGGGCCTTTCTAAAGTACCACAGACCCTTCTAGAACCTCTCAGGGCCTTTCTATATGACCCCAGACCCTTGTAATGCCACTCAGGGCCTTTCTAAAGGTCGCGAGACCCTTATAATCCCCCTGAGGGCCTTTATAAAGGCCCCCGACCCTTCTGGACCCCCTCAGGACACTTCTAATAGACCCCAGACCCTTCTAGAGCCCCTCAGGGCCTTTCTAAAGACCTCCACACCCTTCTAATGACTCTCAAGACCCATGTAAAGGCCCCCAGACCCTTCTAGATTGCCTTAGGACCTATTCAAAAGACCCCAGACCCTTCAAATGCCTTTCAAGACCCTTATGAAGGCCACAAGACCCTTCTAATGCCCCTCAGGACCTTTCTAAAGGCACTCAGACCCTTCTAATGCCCCTCATGGCATTTATAAAGGTTCCCAGACCCTTCTAGAGCCTGTCAGGACCCTTATAAATGTCCCCAGACCATTCTAGAGCCCCTCAGGACACTTCTAAAGGCCCGCAGACACTTCTAATGCCACACAGGGCCTTTCTAAAGGCCCCCAGACCCTTATAGAGCCCCTTAGGACCCTTCTAAAGTCCCCCAGACCCTGCTAATTCCCCTCAGGGCTTTTATAAGGACACCCAGACCCTTCTAATGCCCCTCAGGACCCTTATAAAGGCACCCAGACCCTTCTAGAGCCTCTCAGGACAGCTTTAAATGCCTCCAGACCCTTCTAGACATCCTCAGGACCATTCTAAAGGCCCCCAGACCCTTCTAGAACCTATCAGGGCCTTTCTAAATCCACCCAGACTCTTCTAATGCCCCTCAGGGCCTTTCTAAAGGCCCCCAGACCCATCTAATGCCCCTCAGGGCATTTAAAAAGGTCCCCAGACCCTTCTAGAGCCCCTCAGGACCATTCTAAAGGCCCCCAGACTCTTTTAGAGCCCCTCTGGGCCATTCTAAAGGCCCGCAGACCCTTCTAGAGCTCCTCAAAGTCATTCTAACGGCTTCCAGACCATTCTAGAACCCCTCAGGACGATTCTAAAGGCCCTCAGACCCTTCTAATCCACCTCAGGGCCTTTCTAAAGGCCCCCAGAACTTTCAAATGCCCCTCAGAGCCCTTAAAAAGGCACCCAGACCCTTCTAGAGCCACTCAGGACATTTCTAGAGGCCCTCAGATCTTTCTAGAACCCATCAGGACCCATGTAAATGCCCCCAGACCATTCTACAGCCCCTCAGGACACTTCTAATAGCCCCCAGACCCTTCTAGAGCTCCTCAGGGCCTTTCTAAAGGCCTCCACACCCTTCTAATGACCCTCAAGACCCATGTAAAGGCCCCCAGACCCTTCTAGATTGCCTCAGGACCCATCTAAAATCCCCCAGACCCTTCTAATGCCTTTCAGGATCCTTATGAAGGCCACAAGACCATTCTAATGCCCCTCAGGACCTTTCTAAAGGCCCTCAGACCCTTCTAATGCCCCTCAGGGCATTTATAAATGTTCCCAGACCCTTCTAGAGCCCGTCAGGACCCTTATAAAGGTCCCCAGACCATTCTAGAGCCCCTCAGGACACTTCTAAAGGCCCGCAGACCATTCTAATGCCCGTCAGGGCCTTTATAAAGGTCCCCAGACCCTTCTACTGCCCCTCAGGTGCATTCTAAAGGTCCCCAGACCCTTCTAATGACCCACAGGGCCTTTCTAAAGGTCCCCAGACCCTTCTAGAGCCCCTGAAGACCCTTATAAAGGCCCCCAGACCCTTATGGAGCCCCTCAGGACCCTTCTGAAGTCCCCCAGACCCTGCTAATTCCCCTCAGGGCTTTTATAAGGACACCCAGACCCTTCTAATGCCCCTCAGGACCCTTAGAAAGGCACCCAGACCATTCTAGAGCCACTCAGGACAGTTTTAAATGCCTCCAGACTCTTCTAGACACCCTCAGGACCAATCTAAAGGCCCCCAGACCCTTCTAGAACTTATCAGGGCCTTTCTAAATCCCCCCAGACCCTTCTAATGCCCCTCAGGGCCTTTCTAAAGGCCCCCAGACCCTTCTAATGCCTTTCAGGGCATTTAAAAAGGTCCCCTGACCCTTCTAGAGCCCCTCAGGACACTTCTAAAGGCCCCCAGTCTCTTTTAGAGCCTTTCAGGGCCATTCTAAAGGCCCGCAGACCGTTCTAGAGCCCCTCAACGTCAGTCTAACGGCTTCCAGACCCTTCTAGAACCACTCAGGTCCATTCTAAAGGTCCCCAGACCATTCTAATGCCCCTCAGGACCCTTTTAAAAGCCCCCAGACCCTTCTAATGCCCCTCAGGGCCTTTCTAAAGTACCCCAGACACTTCTAGAAACTCTCAGGGCCTTTCTATATGACCCCAGACCCTTGTAATGCCCCTCAGGGCCTTTCTAAAGGCCCCCAGACCCTTCTAGAGCCTTTCAGGACATTTCTAAAGGCCCCCAGACCCTTCTAGAGCCCCTCAGGACATTTCTAAAGGCACCCTGACCCATCTAATGCCCCTCAGGGCCTTTCTAAAGGCCCCCAGACCCTTCCAATGCCCCTCAGGACATTTCTAAAGGCCCCCAGACCATTCTAGAGCCCCTCAGGACATTTCTAAAGGCACCCAGACCCTTCCAATGCACCTCAGGGCCATTCTAAAGGCCCCGACACCCTTATAATCCCCCTGAGGGCCTTTATAAAGGCCCCCGACCCTTCTGGACCCCCTCAGGACACTTCTAATAGACCCCAGACCCTTCTAGAGCCCCTCAGGGCCTTTCTAAAGACCTCCACACCCTTCTAATGACTCTCAAGACCCATGTAAAGGCCCCCAGACCCTTCTAGATTGCCTTAGGACCTATTCAAAAGACCCCAGACCCTTCAAATGCCTTTCAAGACCCTTATGAAGGCCACAAGACCCTTCTAATGCCCCTCAGGACCTTTCTAAAGGCACTCAGACCCTTCTAATGCCCCTCATGGCATTTATAAAGGTTCCCAGACCCTTCTAGAGCCTGTCAGGACCCTTATAAATGTCCCCAGACCATTCTAGAGCCCCTCAGGACACTTCTAAAGGCCCGCAGACACTTCTAATGCCACACAGGGCCTTTCTAAAGGCCCCCAGACCCTTATAGAGCCCCTTAGGACCCTTCTAAAGTCCCCCAGACCCTGCTAATTCCCCTCAGGGCTTTTATAAAGACACCCAGACCATTCTAATGCCCCTCAGGACCCTTATAAAGGCACCCAGACCCTTCTAGAGCCTCTCAGGACAGCTTTAAATGCCTCCAGACCCTTCTAGACATCCTCAGGACCATTCTAAAGGCCCCCAGACCCTTCTAGAACCTATCAGGGCCTTTCTAAATCCACCCAGACTCTTCTAATGCCCCTCAGGGCCTTTCTAAAGGCCCCCAGACCCATCTAATGCCCCTCAGGGCATTTAAAAAGGTCCCCAGACCCTTCTAGAGCCCCTCAGGACCATTCTAAAGGCCCCCAGACTCTTTTAGAGCCCCTCAGGGCCATTCTAAAGGCCCGCAGACCCTTCTAGAGCTCCTCAAAGTCATTCTAACGGCTTCCAGACCATTCTAGAACCCCTCAGGACGATTCTAAAGGCCCTCAGACCCTTCTAATCCACCTCAGGGCCTTTCTAAAGGCCCCCAGAACGTTCAAATGCCCCTCAGAGCCCTTAAAAAGGCACCCAGACCCTTCTAGAGCCACTCAGGACATTTCTAGAGGCCCTCAGATCTTTCTAGAACCCATCAGGACCCATGTAAATGCCCCCAGACCCTTCTACAGCCCCTCAGGATGATTCTAATAGCCCCCAGACCCGTCTAGAGCCCCTCAGGGCCTTTCTAAAGGCCTCCACACCCTTCTAATGACCCTCAAGACCCATGTAAAGGCCCCCAGACCATTCTAGATTCCCTCAGGACCCATCTAAAAGCCCCCAGACCCTTCTAATGCCTTTCAGGATCCTTATGAAGGCCACAAGACCCTTCTAATGCCCCTCAGGACCTTTCTAAAGGCCCTCAGACCCTTCTAATGCCCCTCAGGGCATTTATAAAGGTACCCAGACCCTTCTGGAGCCCGTCAGGACCCTTATAAAGGTCCCCAGACCATTCTAGAGCCCCTCAGGACACTTCTAAAGGCCCGCAGACCATTCTAATGCCCGTCAGGGCCTTTATAAAGGTCCCCAGACCCTTCTACTGCCCCTCAGGTGCATTCTAAAGGCCCCCAGACCCTTCTAATGACCCACAGGGCCTTTCTAAAGGTCCCCAGACCCTTCTAGAGCCCCTGAAGACCCTTATAAAGGCCCCCAGACCCTTATGGAGCCCCTCAGGACCCTTCTGAAGTCCCCCAGACCCTGCTAATTCCCCTCAGGGCTTTTATAAGGACACCCAGACCCTTCTAATGCCCCTCAGGACCCTTAGAAAGGCACCCAGACCATTCTAGAGCCACTCAGGACAGTTTTAAATGCCTCCAGACTCTTCTAGACACCCTCAGGACCAATCTAAAGGCCCCCAGACCCTTCTATAACTTATCAGGGCCTTTCTAAATCCCCCCAGACCCTTCTAATGCCCCTCAGGGCCTTTCTAAAGGCCCCCAGACCCTTCTAATGCCTTTCAGGGCATTTAAAAAGGTCCCCTGACCCTTCTAGAGCCCCTCAGGACACTTCTAAAGGCCCCCAGTCTCTTTTAGAGCCTTTCAGGGCCATTCTAAAGGCCCGCAGACCGTTCTAGAGCCCCTCAACGTCATTCTAACGGCTTCCAGACCCTTCTAGAACCACTCAGGTCCATTCTAAAGGTCCCCAGACCCTTCTAATGCCCCTCAGGACCCTTTTAAAAGCCCCCAGACCCTTCTAATGCCCCTCAGGGCCTTTCTAAAGTACCCCAGACACTTCTAGAAACTCTCAGGGCCTTTCTATATGACCCCAGACCCTTGTAATGCCCCTCAGGGCCTTTCTAAAGGCCCCCAGACCCTTCTAGAGCCTTTCAGGACATTTCTAAAGGCCCCCAGACCCTTCTAGAGCCCCTCAGGACATTTCTAAAGGCACCCTGACCCATCTAATGCCCCTCAGGGCCTTTCTAAAGGCCCCCAGACCCTTCCAATGCCCCTCAGGACATTTCTAAAGGCCCCCAGACCATTCTAGAGCCCCTCAGGACATTTCTAAAGGCACCCAGACCCTTCCAATGCACCTCAGGGCCATTCTAAAGGCCCCGACACCCTTATAATCCCCCTGAGGGCCTTTAAAAAGGCCCCCAGACCCTTCTGGACCCCCTCAGGACGCTTCTAATAGCCCCCAGACCCTTCTAGAGCCCCTCAAGGCCTTTCTAAAGGCCTCCACACCCTTCTAATGACCCTCAAGACCCATGTAAAGGCCCCCAGACCCTTCTAGATTGCCTCAGGACCCATCTAAAAGCCCCCAGACGCTTCTAATGCCTTTTAGGACCCTTATAAAGGAGACAAGACCCTTCTAATGCCCCTCAGGACCTTTCTAAAGGCCCTCAGACCCTTCTAATGCCCCTCAGGGCATTTATAAAGGTTCCCAGACCCTTCTAGAGCCCGTCAGGACCCTTATAAAGGCCCCCAGACCATTCTAGAGCCCCTCAGGACAATTCTAAAGGCCCGCAGACCATTCTAATGCCCGTCAGGGCATTTATAAATGTCTCCAGACCCTTCTACTGCCCCTCAGGAGTATTCTAAAGGCCCCCAGACCCTTCTAATGCCCCACAGGTCCTTTCTAAAGGTCCCCAGACCCTTCTAGAGTCTCTCAAGACAGTTTTAAATGCCACCAGACCATTCTAGACCCCTCAGGACCATTCTAAAGGTCCCCAGACCCTTCTAGAGCCCCTCAGGACCATTCTAAAGGCCCCCAGACTCTTTTAGAGCACCTCAGAACCATTCTAAAGGCCCGCAGAACCTTCAAGAGCCCCTCAACATCCTTCTAACGGCTCCCTGACCCTTCTAGAGCCCCTCAGGACGATTCTAAAGGACCCCAGACCCTTCTAGATCCCCTCAAGACCCTTCTAAAAGTCCCCAGACCATTCTAATGCACCTCAGGGCCTTTCTAAAGGCCCCCAGACCATTGAAATGCCCCTCAAAACCCTTCGAAAGTCCCCAAGACCCTTCTAATGCCCCTCAGGGCCTTTCTAAAGTACCACAGACCCTTCTAGAACCTCTCAGGGCCTTTCTATATGACCCCAGACCCTTGTAATGCCACTCAGGGCCTTTCTAAAGGTCGCGAGACCCTTATAATCCCCCTGAGGGCCTTTATAAAGGCCCCCGACCCTTCTGGACCCCCTCAGGACACTTCTAATAGACCCCAGACCCTTCTAGAGCCCCTCAGGGCCTTTCTAAAGACCTCCACACCCTTCTAATGACTCTCAAGACCCATGTAAAGGCCCCCAGACCCTTCTAGATTGCCTTAGGACCTATTCAAAAGACCCCAGACCCTTCAAATGCCTTTCAAGACCCTTATGAAGGCCACAAGACCCTTCTAATGCCCCTCAGGACCTTTCTAAAGGCACTCAGACCCTTCTAATGCCCCTCATGGCATTTATAAAGGTTCCCAGACCCTTCTAGAGCCTGTCAGGACCCTTATAAATGTCCCCAGACCATTCTAGAGCCCCTCAGGACACTTCTAAAGGCCCGCAGACACTTCTAATGCCACACAGGGCCTTTCTAAAGGCCCCCAGACCCTTATAGAGCCCCTCAGGACCCTTCTAAAGTCCCCCAGACCCTGCTAATTCCCCTCAGGGCTTTTATAAGGACACCCAGACCCTTCTAATGCCCCTCAGGACCCTTATAAAGGCACCCAGACCCTTCTAGAGCCTCTCAGGACAGCTTTAAATGCCTCCAGACCCTTCTAGACATCCTCAGGACCATTCTAAAGGCCCCCAGACCCTTCTAGAACCTATCAGGGCCTTTCTAAATCCACCCAGACTCTTCTAATGCCCCTCAGGGCCTTTCTAAAGGCCCCCAGACCCATCTAATGCCCCTCAGGGCATTTAAAAAGGTCCCCAGACCCTTCTAGAGCCCCTCAGGACCATTCTAAAGGCCCCCAGACTCTTTTAGAGCCCCTCAGGGCCATTCTAAAGGCCCGCAGACCCTTCTAGAGCTCCTCAAAGTCATTCTAACGGCTTCCAGACCATTCTAGAACCCCTCAGGACGATTCTAAAGGCCCTCAGACCCTTCTAATCCACCTCAGGGCCTTTCTAAAGGCCCCCAGAACTTTCAAATGCCCCTCAGAGCCCTTAAAAAGGCACCCAGACCCTTCTAGAGCCACTCAGGACATTTCTAGAGGCCCTCAGATCTTTCTAGAACCCATCAGGACCCATGTAAATGCCCCCAGACCCTTCTATAGCCCCTCAGGACACTTCTAATAGCCCCCAGACCCTTCTAGAGCTCCTCAGGGCCTTTCTAAAGGCCTCCACACCCTTCTAATGACCCTCAAGACCCATGTAAAGGCCCCCAGACCCTTCTAGATTGCCTCAGGACCCATCTAAAAGCCCCCAGACCCTTCTAATGCCTTTCAGGATCCTTATGAAGGCCACAAGACCATTCTAATGCCCCTCAGGACCTTTCTAAAGGCCCTCAGACCCTTCTAATGCCCCTCAGGGCATTTATAAATGTTCCCAGACCCTTCTAGAGCCCGTCAGGACCCTTATAAAGGTCCCCAGACCATTCTAGAGCCCCTCAGGACACTTCTAAAGGCCCGCAGACCATTCTAATGCCCCACAGGGCCTTTCTAAAGGTCCCCAGACCCTTCTAGAGCCCCTGAAGACCCTTCTAAAGGCCCGCAGACCCTTATAGAGCCCCTCAGGACCCTTCTAAAGTCCCCCAGACCCTGCTAATTCCCCTCAGGGCTTTTATAAGGACACCCAGACCCTTCTAATGCCCCTCAGGACCCTTATAAAGGCACCCAGACCCTTCTAGAGCCACTCAGGACAGTTTTAAATGCCTCCAGACCCTTCTAGACCCCCTCAGGACCATTCTAAAGGCCCCCAGACCCTTCTAGAACCTATCATGGCCTTTCTAAATCCCCCCAGACACTTCTAATGCCCCTCAGGGCCTTTCTAAAGGCCCCCAGACCATTCTAATGCCCCTCAGGGCATTTAAAAAGATCCCCAGACCCTTCTAGAGCCCCTCAGGGCCATTCTAAAGGCCCCCAGACTCTTTTAGAGCCCCTCAGGGCCATTCTGAAGGCCCGCAGACCCTTCTAGAGCCCCTCAACGTCATTCTAACGGCCTCCAGACCCTTCTAGAACACCTCAGGACCATTCTAAAGGCCCTCAGACCCTTCTAATCCACCTCAGGGCCTTTCTAAAGGCCCCCAGACCATTCAAATGCTCCTCAGAGCCCTTAAAAAGGCCCCCAGACCCTTCTAGAGCCACTCAGGACATTTCTAGAGGCCATCAAATCTTTCTAGAACCCATCAGGACCCATGTAAAGGCCCCCAGACCCTTCTACAGCCCCTCAGGACGCTTCTAAAGTTTCCAGACCCTTCTAGAGCCCCTCAGGGCCTCTCTAAAGGCCTCCACACTCTTCTAATGACCCTCAAGACCCATGTAAAGGCCCCCAGACCCTTCTAGATTGCCTCAGGACCCATCTAAAAGCCCCCAGACCCTTCTAATGCCTTTCAGGACCCTTATGAAGGACACAAGACCCTTCTAATGCCCTCTCAGGACCTTTCTAAAGGCCCTCAGACCCTTCTAATGCCCCTCAGGGCATTTATAAAGGTTCCCAGACCTTTCTAGAGCACGTCAGGACCCTTATAAAGCCCCCCAGACCATTCTAGAGCACCTCAGGACACTTCTAAAGGCCCGCAGACCATTCTAATGCCCGTCGGGCCTTTATAAAGGTTCCCAGACCCTTCTACTGCCCCTCAGGAGCATTCTAAAGGCCCCCAGACCCGTCTAGAGCCTCTCAGGGCAGTTTTAAATGCCTCCAGACCCTTCTAGACCCCCTCAGGACCATTCTAAAGCCCCCCAGACCCTTCTAATGCCCCAAAGGGCAATTCGAAATGTTCCCAGACCCTTCTAGAGCCCCTCAGGACCATTCTAAAGGACCCCAGACTCTTTTAGAGCCCCTCAGGGCCATTCTAAAAGCCCGCAGACCCTTCAAGAGACCCTCAACATCCTTCTAACGGCTCCCTGACCCTTCTAGATCCCCTCAGGGCCTTTCTAATGGCCCCCAGACCCTTCTAGACCCCCTAAAGACCCTTCTAAAAGGCCCCAGACCTTTCTAATGCACCTCAGGGCCTTTCTAAAGGCCCCCAGACCATTCAAATGCCCCTCAGAACCCTTCTAAAGGCCCCCAGACCCTTCTAATGCTCCTCAGGGCCTTTCTAAAGTACCACAGACACTTCTAGAACCTCTCAGGGCCTTTCTATATGACCCCAGACCCTTGTAATGCCACTCAGGGCCTTTCTAAAGGCCGCAAGACCCTTATAAACCCCCTGAGGGCCTTTAAAAAGGCCCCCAGACCCTTCTGGACCCCCTCAGGACACTTCTAATAGCCCCCAGACCCTTCTAGAGCCCCTCAGGGCCTTTCTAAAGGCCTCCACACCCTTCTAATGACCCTCAAGACCCATGTAAATGCCCCCAGACCCTTCTAGATTGCCTCAGGACCCATCTAATAGCCCCCAGACCCTTCAAATGCCTTTCAAGACCCTTATGAAGGCCACAAGACCCTTCTAATGCCCCTCAGGACCTTTCTAAAGGCCCTCAGACCCTTCTAATGCCCCTCATGGCATTTATAAAGGTTCCCAGACCCTTCTAGAGACTGTCAGGAGCCTTATAAAGGTCCCCAGACCATTCTAGAGCCCCTCAGGACACTTCTAAAGGCCCGCAGACACTTCTAATGCCCCACAGGGCCTTTCTAAAGGCCCCCAGACCCTTCTAGAGCCCCTGAAGACCCTTCTAAAGGCCCCAAGACCCTTATAGAGCCCCTCAGGACCCTTCTAAAGTCACCCAGACCCTGCTAATTTCCCTCAGAGCTTGTATAAGGGCACCCAGACCCTTCTAATGCCCCTCAGGACCCTTATAAAGGCACCCAGACCCTTCTAGAGTCTCTCAGGACAGTTTTAAATGCCTCCAGACCCATCTAGACCCCCTCAGGACCAATCTAAAGGCCCCCAGACCCTTCTAATGCCCCTCAGGGCCTTTCTAAAGGCCCCCAGACCCTTCTAATGCCCCTCAGAGCATTTCTAAAGGTCCCCAGACCCTTCTAGAGCCTCTCAGGACAGTTTTAAATGCCTCCAGACCCTTCTAGACACGCTCTGGACCATTCTAAAGGCCCCCAGACCCTTCTAGATCCTATCAGGACCTTTCTAAATCCACCCAGACCCTTCTAATGCCCCTCAGGGCCTTTCTAAATGCCCCCAGATCCTTCTAATGCCCCTCAGGGCATTTAAAAAGGTCCCCAGACCCTTCTAGAGCCCCTCAGGGCCATTCTAAAGGCCCGCAGACCATTCTAGATCCCCTCAACGTCATTCTAACGGCTTCCAGACCCTTCTAGAACCCCTCAGGACGATTCTAAAAGCCCTCAGACCCTTCTAATCCACCTCAGGGCCTTTCTAAAGGCCCCCTGACCATTCAAATGCCCCTCAGAGCCCTTAAAAAGGCACCCAGACCCTTCTAGAGCCACTCAGGACATTTCTAGAGGCCCTCAGATCTTTCTAGAACCCATCAGGACCCATGTAAAGGCCCCCAGACCCTGCTACAGCCACTCAGGACAATTCTAATAGCCCCCAGACCCTTCTAGAGCTTCTCAGGGCCTTTCTAAAGGCCTCCACACCCTTCTAATGACCCTCAAGACCCATGTAAAGGCCCCCAGACCCTTCTAGATTGCCTCAGGTCCCATCTAAAAGCCCCCAGACCCTTCTAATGCCTTTCAGGACCCTTATCAAGGCCACAAGACCCTTTTAATGCCCCTCAGGACCTTTCTAAAGGCCCTCAGACCCTTCTAATGCCCCTCAGGGCATTTATAAATGTTTCCAGACAATTCTAGAGCCCATCAGGTCCCTTATAAAGGTGCCCAGACAATTCTAGAGCCCCTCAGGACACTTCTAAAGGCCCGCAGACCATTCTAATGCATCACAGGGCCTTTCTAAAGGTCCCCAGACCCTTCTAGAGCCCCTGAAGACCCTTCTAAAAGCCCTCAGACACTTATAGAGCCCCTCAGGACCCTTCTAAAGTCCCCCAGACCCTGCTAATTCCCCTCAGGGCTTTTATAAGGACACTCAGACCCTTCTAATGCCCCTCAGGACCCATATAAATGCACCCAGACCCTTCTAGAGCCACTCAGGACAGTTTTAAATGCCTCCAGACCCTTCTAGACACCCTCAGGACCATTCTAAAGGCCCCCAGACCCTTGTAGAACCTATCAGGGCCTTTATAAATCCACCCAGACCCTTCTAATGCCCCTCAGGGCCTTTCTAAAGGCCCCCAGACCCTTCCAATGCCCCTCAGGGCATTTAAAAAGATCCCCAGACCCTTCTAGAGCCCCTCAGGACCATTCTAAAGGCCCCGAGACTCTTTTAGATCCCCTAAGGGCCATTCTAAAAGCCCGCAGACCCTTCTAGAGCCCCTAAACGTCATTCTAACGGCTTCCAGACCCTTCTAGAACCCCTCAGGACGATTCTAAAGGCCCTCAGACCCTTCTAATCCACCTCAGGGCCTTTCTAAATGCCCCAGACCATTCAAATACCCATCAGAGCACTTAAAAAGGCCCCCAGACCCTTCTAGAGCCACTCAGGACATTTCTAGAGGCCCTCAAATCTTTCTAGAACCCATCAGGACCCATGTAAAGGCCCCCAGACCCTTCTACAGCCGCTCAGGACGCTTCTAAAGTTCCCCAGACCCTTCTAGAGCCACTCAGGACCATTCTAAAGGCCCCCAGACTCTTTTAGAGCCCCTCAGGGCCATACTAAAGGCCCGCAGAACCTTCAAGAGCCCCTCAACATCCTTCTAACGGCTCCCCGACCCTTCTAGAGCCCCTCAGGGCCTTTCTAAAGGCCTCCACACCCTTCTAATGACCCTCAAGACCCATGTAAAGGCCCCCAGACCCTTCTAGATTGCCTCAGGACCCATCTAAAAGCCCCCAGAACCTTCTAATGCCTTTCAGGACCCTTATGAAGGCCACAAGACCCTTCTAATGCCCCTCAGGACCTTTCTAAAGGCCCTCAGACCCTTCTAATGCCCCTCAGGGCATCTATAAATGTTCCCAGACCCTTCTGGAGCCTGTCAGGACCCTTATAAAGGCCCCCAGACCATTCTAGAGCCCCTCAGGACACTTCTAAAGGCCCGCCGACCATTCTAATGCCCGTCAGGGCCTTTATAAAGGTCCCCAGACCCTTCTACTGCCCCTCAGGAGCATTCTAAAGGCCCCCAGACCCTTCTAATGCCCCACAGGGCCTTTCTAAAGATCCCCAGACCCTTCTAGAGCCCCTCAAGACCCTTATAAAGGCCCCCAGACCCTTATAGAGGCCCTCATGACCCTTCTAAAGTCCCCCAGACCCTGCTAATTCCCCTCAGGGCTTTTATAAGGGCACCCAGACCCTTCTAATGCCCCTCAGGACCCTTATAAAGGCCCCCAGACCCTTCTAGAGTCTCTCAGGACAGTTTTAAATGCCTCCAGACCCATCTAGACCCCCTCAGGACCATTCTAAAGGCCCCCAGACCTTTCTAATGCCCCTCAGGGCCTTTCTAAAGGCCCCCAGACCCATCTAATGCCTCTCAGAGCATTTCTAAAGGACCCCAGACCCTTCTAGAGCCCCTCAGGACCATTCAAAAGGACCCCAGACTCTTTTAGAGCCCCTCAGGGCCATTCTAAAGGCCCGCAGACCCTTCAAGAGCCCCTCAACATCCTTCGAACGGCTCCCTGACCCTTCTAGAGCCCCTCTGGGCCTTTCTAAAGGCCCCCAGACCCTTCTAGACCCCCTCAGGACGATTCTAAATGCCCCCAGACCCTTCTAGATCCCCTCAAGACCCTTCTAAAAGGCCCCAGACCTTTCTAATGCACCTCAGTGCCTTTCTAAAGGCCCCCAGACCCTTCTAATGCTCCTCAGGGCCTTTCTGATGTACCACAGACACTTCTAGAACCTTTCAGGGCCTTTCTATATGACCCCAGACCCTTGTAATGCCACTCAGGGCCTTTCTAAAGGCCGTGAGACCCTTATAATCCCCCTGAGGGCCTTTATAAACGAACCCAGACCCTTCTGGACCCCCTCAGGACACTTCTAATAGCACCCAGACCCTTCTAGAGCCCCTCAGGGCCTTTCTAAAGACCTCCATACCCTTCTAATGACCCTCAAGACCCATGTAAAGGCCCCCAGACCCTTCTAGATTGCCTCAGGACCCATCTAAAAGACCCCAGACCCTTCAAATGCCTTTCAAGACCCTTATGAAGGGCACAAGACCCTTCTAATGCCCCTCAAGACCATTCTAAATGCCCTCAGACCCTTCAAATACCACTCAGGGAATTTATAAAGGTTCCCAGACCCTTCTAGAGCCAGTCAGGACCCTTATAAAGGCCCCCAGACCATTCTAGAACCCCTCAGGACACTTCTAAAGGCCCGCAGACCATTCTAATGCCCGTCAGGGCCTTTATAAAGGTCCCCAGACCATTCTACTGCCCCTCAGGAGCATTCTAAAGGCCCCAGACCCTTCTAATGCCCCACAGGGCCTTTCTAAAGGTCCCCAGACCCTTCTAGAGCCCCTGAAGACCCTTCTAAAGGCCCCCAGACCCTTATAGAGCCCCTCAGGACCCTTCTAAAGTCCCCCAGACCCTGCTAATTCCGCTCAGGGCTTTTATAAGGACACCCAGACCCTTCTAATGCCCCTCAGGACCCTTATAAAGGCACCCAGACCCTTCAGGAGCCACTCAGGACAGTTTTAAATGCCTGCAGACCCTTCTAGACCCCCTGAGGACCATTCTAAAGTTTCCCAGACCCTTCTAGAACCTATCAAGGCCTTTCTAAATCCCCCCAGACCCTTCTAGAGCCTCTCAGGGCCTTTCTAAAGGCTCCCAGACCCTCTCAGGACTATTCTAAATGCCCTCAGACCCTTCTAGATCCCCTCATGACCCTTCTAAAAGGCCCCAGACTTTTCGAATGCACCTCAGGGCCTTTCTAAAGGCCCCGAGACCATTCAAATGCCCCTCAGAACCCTTCTAAAGGCCCCCAGACCCTTCTAATGCTCCTCAGGGCCTTTCTAAAGTACCACAGACACTTCTAGAACCTCTCAGGGCCTTTCTATATGACCCCAGACCCTTGTAATGCCACTCAGGGCCTTTCTAAAGGCGGAGAGACCCTTCTAATTCCCCTGAGCCCTTTATAAAGGCCCCCAGACCCTTCTGGACTCCCTAAGGACACTTCTAATAGCCCCCAGACCCTTCTAGAGACCCTCAGGGCCTTTCTAAAGACCTCCACACCCTTCTAATGACCCTCAAGACCCATGTAAAGGCCCCCAGACCCTTCTAGATTGCCTGAGGACCCATCTAAAAGACCCCAGACTCTTCAAATGCCTTTCAAGACCCTTATGAAGGCCACAAGACCCTTCTAATGCCCCCCAGGAGCATTCTAAAGGCCCCCAGACCCTTCTAATGCCCCACAGGTCCATTCTAAAGGTCCCCAGACCCTTCTAGAGACCCTGAAGACCCTTCTAAAGGCCCCCAGACCCTTATAGAGCCCCTCAGGACTCTTCTAAAGTCCCCCAGACCCTGCTAATTCCCCTCAGGACCCTTTTAAAGGAACCCAGACCCTTCTAGAGCCACTCAGGACAGTTTTAAATGCCTCCAGACCCTTCTAGACACCCTCAGGACCATTCTAAAGGCCCCCAGACCCTTCTAGAACCTATCAGGGCCTTTCTAAAGGCCCGCAGACCCTTGTAATGCACCTCAGGGCCTTTCTAAAGGCCCCCAGACCCTTCTAATGCCCATCAGGGCATTTAAAAAGGTCCCCAGACCCTTCTAGAGCCCCTCAGGACCGTTCTAAAGGCCCCCAGACTCTTTTAGAGCCCTTTAGGGCCATTCTAAAGGCCCGCAGACCCTTCTAGAGCCCCTCAACGTCATTCTAACGGCTTCCAGACCCTTCTAGAACCCCTCAGGTCCATTCTAAAGGCCCCCAGACCATTCTAATGCCCCTGAGTGCTCTTAAAAAGGCACCCAGACCCTTCTAGAGCCCGTCAGGACCCTTAAAAAGGCCCCCAGACCCTTCTACAGCCCCTCAGGACGCTTCTAAAGTACCCCAGACCCTTCTAGAGCCCCTCAGGTCCTTTCTAAAGGCCTCCACACCCTTTTAATGACCCTCAAGACCCATGTAAAGGCCCCCAGACCCTTCTAGATTGCCTCAGGACCCATCTAAAAGCCCCCAGACCCTTCTAATGCCTTTCAGGACCCTTATGAAGGCAACAAGACCCTTCTAATGCACCTCAGGACCTTTCTAAAGGCCCTCAGACCCTTCTAATGCCCCTCAGGGCATTTATAAAGGTTCCCAGACCCTTCTAGAGCCCGTCAGGACCCTTATAAAGGCCCCCAGACCATTCTAGAGCCCTTCAGGACACTTCTAAAGGCCCCCAGACCCTTCTAATTCCCCACAGGGCCTTTCTAAAGGTCCTGAGAGGCTCTAGAAAGGTCTGGGTGCCTTTATAAGGGTCCTGAGGGGAATTAGAAGGGTCTGGGTGCCCTTATAAAAGCCCTGAGGGGAATTACCAGGGTCTGGGGGACTTTAGAAGGGTCCTGAGGGGCTGTATAAGCCTCTGGGGGCCTTTAGAAGGGTCTTGAGGGGCTCTAGAAGGGTCTGGGGACCTTTAGAAAGGCCCTGTGGGGCATTAGAATGGTCTGGGGGCCTTTAGAATGCTACTGAGGGGCAGTAGAATGGTCTGGGGGCCTTTATAAAGGTCCTGACGGGCATTAGAATGGTCTGCGGGCCTTTAGAAGTGTCCTGAGGGGCTCTAGAATGGTCTGGGGGCGTTTATAATGGTCCTGACAGGCTCTAGAAGGGTCTAGGAACCTTTATAAAAGTCCTTAAGGGCACTAGAAGGGTCTGAGGGCCTTTAGAAAGGTCCTGAGGAGATCTAGAAGGGTCTGGGGGCCTTTAGAAATGTCCTGAGGGGCATTAGAAGGGTATGGGGGCCTTTAGAAAGGCCCTGAGGGGCATTACAAGGGTTTGGGGTCATATAGATAGGTCCTGAGAGGTTCTAGAAGTGTCTGGGGTACTTTAGAAAGGCCCTGAGGGGCATTAGAAGTGTCTGGGGGCCTTTAGAAGGGTCCTGAGGGGCATTAGAAGGGTCTGGGGTGCTTTAGAATTGTCCTGAGGGTGTCTAGAAGGGTCTGTAGGCATTTAAAACTGTCCTGAGAGGCTCTAGAAAGGTCTGGGGGCCTTTATAAGGGTCCTGTGGGGCATTAGAATGGTCTGGGGGCCTTTAGAATGCTCCTGAGGGGCAGTAGAATGGTCTGGGGGCCTTTAGAAAGGTCCTGAGGGGCTCTAGAATGGTCTGGGGGCCTTTTTAAGGGTCCTGACGGGCTCTAGAAGGGTCTGGGAACCTTTATAAAAGCCCTGAAGGGCATTAGAAGGGTCTGAGGGCCTTTAGAAAGGTCCTGAGGGGCATTAGAAGGGTCTTGTGGCCTTCATAAGGGTCCTGAAAGGCATTAGAAGGGTCTGGGGGCTTTTAGATGGGTCCTGAGGCAATCTAGAAGGGTCTGGGGGCCTTTACATGGGTCTTGAGGGTCATTAGAAGGGTGTGGAGGCCTTTAGAAAGGCCCTGAGGGGCTCTAGAAGGGTCTGGGGGCTATTAGAAGCGTCCTGAGGGGGTACAGAAGGGTCTGGGGGCCTTTTTAAAGGCCCTCAGGGGGATTATAACGGTATCACGGCCTTTAGAAAGGCCCTGAGTGGTATTAGAAGGGTCTGGGTGCTTTTAGAAATGTCCTGAGGGGCTCTTTAATGGTCTGATGTCATTTAGAAAGGCCCTGAGGGGCATTACAAGGGTCTGGGGTCATATAGAAAGGCCGTGAGAGGTTCTAGAAGTGTCTGGGGTACTTTATAAAGGCCCTGAGGGGCATTAGAATGGTCTGCGGTCCTTTAGAAGGGTTCTGAGGGGCATTAGAAGGGTCTTGTGGCCTTCATAAGGGTCCTGAAAGGAATTAGAAGGGTCTGGGGGCCTTAACATGGGTCTTGAGGGTCATTAGAAGGGTGTGGATGCCTTTAGAAAGGCCCTGAGTGGCATTAGAAGGGTCTGGGTGCCTTTAGAAATGTCCTGAGGGGCTCTTGAAGGGTCTGGGGCCTTTAGAAATGTTCTGAGGGGCATTAGAAGGGTATGGGGGCCTTTACTAAGGCCCTGAGGGGCATTAGAAGGGTCTGGGGGCCTTTAGAAGGGTCCTGAGGGGCATTAGAAAGGTCTGGTGGCCTTTAGAACAGTCCTGAGGGGGTCTAGAGGGGTCTGGAGGCTTTTAAAACTGTCCTGAGAGGCTCTAGAAGGGTCTGGGTGCTTTTATAAGGGTCCTGAGGGGCATTAGAAACGTCTGGGTGCCCTTATAAAAGCCCTGAGGGGAATTAACAGGGTCTGGGGGACTTTAGAAGGGTCCTTAGGAGCTCTATAAGGGTCCGAGGGTCTTTAGAAAGGTCTTCAGGGGCTCTAGAAGGGTCTGGGGACCTTTAGAAAGGCTCTGTGGGGCATTAGAATGGTCTGGGGGCCTTTAGAATGCTCATGAGGGGTAGTAGAAGTGTCTGGTTACCTTTATAAAGGCCCTGACGTGCATTAGAATGGTCTGCGGGCCTTTAGAAGTGTCCTGACGGTCTCTAGAATGGTCTGGGGGCCTTTATAAGGGTCCTGACGGGCTCTAGAAGGGTCTGGGAACCATTATAAATGCCCTGAGGGGAATTATAAGAGTCTGAGGGCTATTACAGGCGTCGTAGAAGGGTCTAGGGGCCTTTACATGGGTCTTGAGGGTCATTAGAAGGTTGTGGAGGCGTTTAGAAAGGCCCTGAAAGGCATTAGAAGGGTCTGGGGGCTTTTAGATGGGTCCTGAGGCAATCTAGAATGGTCTGGGGGCCTTTACATGGGTCTTGAGGGTCATTAGAAGGGTGTGGAGGCCTTTAGAAAGGCCCTGAGGGTAATTAGAAGGGTCTGGGGGCTATTAGAAGCGTCCTGAGGGGGTCCAGAATGGTCTGGGTACCTTTTTAAAGGCCCTCAGGAGGATTATAAGGGTCTCGCGGCCTTTAGAATGCCCCTGAGTGGCATTAGAAGGGTCTGGGGGCCTTTAGAAATGTCCTGAGGGGCATTAGAAGGGTATGGGGGCCTTTAGAAAGGCCCTGAGGGGCATTACAAGGGTTTGGGGTCATATAGAAAGGTCCTGAGAGGTTCTAGAAGTGTCTGGGGTACTTTAGAAAGGCCCTGAGGGGTATTAGAAGTGTCTGGGGGCCTTTAGAAGGGTCCTGAGGGGCATTAGAAGGGTCTGGGGTGCTTTAGAATTGTCCTGAGGGTGTCTAGAAGGGTCTGGAGGCATTTAAAACTGTCCTGAGAGGCTCTAGAAAGGTCTGGGGGCCTTTATAAGGGTCCTGAGGGGCATTAGAAGGGTCTGGGTGCCCTTATAAAAGCCCTGAGGGGAATTAGCAGGGTCTGGGGGACTTTAGAAGGGTCCTGAGGGGCTCTATAAGGGTCCGGAGGCCTTTATAAGGGTCTTCAGCGGCTCTAGAAGGGTCTGGGGACATTTAGTAAGGCCCTGTGAGGCATTAGAAGGGTCTGAGGGCCTTTTGAAAGGTCCTGAGGGGCATTAGAATGGTCTTGCGGCCTTCTTAAGGGCCCTCAAAGGCATTAGAAGGGTCTGGGGGCTTTTAGATGGGTCCTGATGCAATCTAGAAGGGTCTGGGGGCCTTTACATGGGTCTTGAGGGTCATTAGAACGGGTGTGGAGGCCTTTAGAAAGGCCCTGAGGGGCTCTAGAATGGTCTGGGGGCCTTTTAAAAGGCCCTCAGGGTGATTATAAGGGTCTCGCGTCCTTTAGAAAGGCCCTGAGTGGCATTAGAAGGGTCTGGGTGCCTTTAGAATTGTCCTGAGGGAATCTAGAAGGGTCTGGGGGCTATTAGAAGAGTCCTGAGGGGGTCCAGAAGGGTCTGGGGGCCTTTTTAAAGGCCCTCAGGGGGATGATAAGGGTCTCGCGGCCTTTAGAAAGGCCCTGAGTGGCATTACAGGGGTCTGGGGTCATATAGAAAGGCTCTGAGAGGTTCTAGAAGTGTCTGGGGGAATTTAGAAAGGCCCTGAGGTGCATTAGAAGGGTCTGGGGGCCTTTAGAAAGGCCCTGAGTGGCTTTAGAAGGGTCTGGGTGCCTTTAGAATGGTCTTCAGGGGCTCTAGATGGGTCTGGGGACCTTTAGAAAGGCCCTGTGGGGCATTAGTAGGGTCTGGGGGCCTTAAGAATGATCCTGAGGGGCAGTAGAATGGTCTGCGGGCCTTTAGAAGTGTCCTGAGGGGCTCTAGAATGATCTGGGGGCCTTTAGAAGGGTCCTGACGGGCTCTAGAAGGGTCTGGGAACCTTTATAAAGGCCCTGAGAGGCATTAGAAGGGTCTGAGGGCCTTTAGAATGGTCCTGAGTGGCATTAGAAGGGTCTTGTGGCCTTCATAAGGGCCCTGAAACGCATTAGAATGGTCTGTGGTCTTTTTGATGGTTCCTGGGGCAATCTAGAAGGGTCTAGGGATCTTTACATGGGTCTTGAGGGTCATTAGAAGGGTGTGGAGGCCTTTAGAAAAGCCCTGAAAGGCATTAGAAGGGTCTGGGGGCTTTTAGATGGGTCCTGAGGCAATCTATAAGGGTCTAGGGGCCTTTAAATGGGTCTTGAGGGTCATTAGAAGGGTGTTGAAGCCATTAGAAAGGCCCTGAGGGGCTCTAGAATGGTGTGGGGGCTATTAGAAGCGTCCTGAGTGGGTCCAGAAGGGTCTGGGGACCTTTTTAAAGGCCCTCAGGAGGGTGATAAGGGTCTCGCGGCCCTTAGAAAGGCCCTGAGTGGCATTAGAAGGGTCTGGGGGCCTTTAGAAATGTCCTGAGGGGCTCTCGAAGGGTCTGGGGGCCTTTAGAAATGTCGTGAGGGGCATTAGAAGGGTCTGGGGGCATTTAGAAAGGCCCTGAGGGGCATTACAAGGGTCTGGGGTCATATAGAAAGGCCCTGAGAGGTTCTAGAAGTGTCTGGGGTACTTTAGAATGGCCCTGAGGGGCATTAGAAGGGTCTGCGGGCCTTTAGAAGGGTCCTGAGGGGCATTAGAAGGGTCTGGGGGCCTTTAGAATGGTCCTGAGGGGGTCTAGAAGGGTCTGGAGGCATTTAAAACTGTCCTGAGAGGCTCTAGAAGGGTCTGGGTGTCTTTATAAGGGTAATGAGGGGTATTAGAAGGGTCTGGGTGCCCTTATAAAAGACCTGAGGGGAATTAGAAGGGTCTGCGGGCCTTTAGAAGTGTCCTGTGGGGCTCTAGAATGGTCTGGGAGCCTTTAAAAGGGTCTTCAGGGGCAGTAGAAGGGTCTGGGGACCTTTAGAAAGGCCCTGTGGGGCATTAGAAGGGTCTGGGGGCCTTTAGAATGCTCCTGAGGGGCAGTTGAAGGGTCTGGTGTCATTTATAAAGGCCCTGACGGGCATTAGAATGGTCTGCGGGCCTTTAGACGTGTCCTGAGGGGATCTAGAATGGTCTGGGGGCATTTATAAGGGTCCTGACGGGCTCTAGAAGGGTCTGGGAACCATTATAAAAGCCCTGAGGGGCATTAGAAGGGTCTGAGGGCCTTTAGAAAGGACCTGAGGGGCATTAGAAGGGTCTTCTGGCCTTCATAAGGGTCCTGAAAGGCATTAGAAGGGTCTGGGGACTTTTAGATGGGTCCTGAGGCAATCTAGAAGGGTCTGGGGGCCTTTACATGGGTCTTGAGGGCCATTAGAAGGGTGTGGAGGCCTTTAGAAAGGCCCTGAGGGGCTCTAGAAGGGTGTGGGGTCTATTAGAAGCGTCCTGAGGGGGTACAGAAGGGTCTGGGGGCCTTTTTAAAGGCCCTCAGGGGGATTATAAGGGTCTCGCGGCCTTTAAAAAGGAACTGAGTGGCATTACAAGGGTCTGGGGTCGTATAGAAAGGTCCTGAGAGGTTCTAGAAGTGTCTGGGGTACTTTAGAAAGGCCCTGAGGGGCATTGGAAGTGTCTGGGGGCCTTTAGAAGGGTCCTGAGGGGCATTAGAAGGGTCTGGGGTGCTTTAGAATTGTCCTGAGGGTGTCTAGAAGGGTCTGGAGGCATTTAAAACTGTCCTGAGAGGCTCTAGAAGGGTCTGGGTGCCTTTGTAAGGGTCCTGAGGGGCATTAGAAGGGTCTGGGTGCCCTTATAAAAGCCCTGAGGGGAATTAGCAGGGTCTGGGGGACTTTAGAAGGGTCCTGAGGGGCTCTATAAGGGTCCGGAGGCCTTTATAAGGGTCTTCAGGGGCTCTAGAAGGCTCTGGGGACCTTTAGAAAGGCCCTGTGGGGCATTAGAAGGGTCTGGGTGCCCTTATAAAAGCCCTGAGGGGAATTAGCAGGGTCTGGGGGACTTTAGAAGGGTCCTGAGGGCCTCTATAAGGCTCTGGGGGCCTTTAGAAGGGTCTTCAGGGGCTCTAGAAGGCTCTGGGGACCTTTAGAAAGGCCCTGTGGGGCATTAGAAGGGTCTGGGGGCGTTTAGAGTGCTCCTGAGGGGCAGTAGAATGGTCTGCAGGCCTTTAGAAGTGTCCTGAGGGGCTCTAGAATGATCTGGGGGCCTTTATAAGGGTCCTGACGGGCTCTAGAAGGGTCTGGAACCTTTATAAAGGCCCTGAAAGGCATTAGAAGGGTTTGAGGGCCTTTAGAAAGGTCCTGAGGGGCATTAGAAGGGTCTTGTGGCCTTCATAAGGGTCTTGAAAGGCATTAGAAAGGTCTGGGGGCTTTTAGATAGGTCCTGAGGCAATCTAGAAGGGTCTGGGGGCCTTTACATGGGTCTTGAGGGTCATTAGAAGGGTGTGGATGCCTTTAGAAAGGCCCTGAGTGGCATTAGAAGGGTCTGGGTGCCTTTAGAAATGTCCTGAGGGGCTCTAGAAGGGTCTGGGGGCCTTTAGAAATGTTCTGAGGGGCATTAGAAGGGTATGGGGGCCTTTAGAAAGGCCCTGAGGGTCATTACAAGGGTCTGGGGTCATATAAAAAGGCCCTGAGAGGTTCTAGAAATGTCTGGGGTACTTTAGAAACGCCCTGAGGTGCATATAGAAGGCTCTGGGGTCCTTTAGAATGGTCCTGAGGGGCATTAGAATGGTCTGGGGGCCTATAGAATGGTCCTGAGGGGGTCTAGAAGGGTCTGGAGGCATTTAAAACTGTCCTGAGAGGCTCTAGAAGGGTCTGGGTGCCTTTATAAGGGTCCTGAGGGGCATTAGAAGGGTCTGGGTGCCCTTGTAAAAGCCCTGAGGTGAATTAGTAGGGTCTGGGGGACTTTAGAAGGGTCCTGAGGAGCTCTATAAGGGTCTGGGGGCCTTTAGAAGGGTCTTCAGGGGCTCTATAAGGGTCTGGGGACCTTTAGAAAGGCCCTGTGGGGCATTAGAAGGGTCTGGAGGCCTTTAAAATGCTCCTGAGGGGCAGTAGAAGGGTCTGGGGACATTTATAAAGGCCCTGACGGGCATTAGAATGGTCTGCGGGCCTTTAGAAGTGTCCTGAGGGGCTCTAGAATGGCCTGGGGGCCTTTATAAGGGTCCTGACTGGCCCTAGAAGGGTCTGGGAACCTTTATAAATGCCCTGAGGGTCATTAGAATGGTCTGGGTGCCTTTAGAATTGTCCTGAGGGGCTCTAGAAGGGTCTGGGGTCCTTTAGAAATGTCCTGAGGGGCATTAAAAGGGTATGGGGGCCTTTAAAAGGGTCTTCAGGGGCTCTAGAATGGTCTGGGGACCTTTTTAAAGGCACTGTGGGGCATTAGAAGGGTTTGGGGGCCTTTAGAATGCTCCTGAGGGGCAGTAGAAGGGTCTGGGGACCTTTATAAAGGTCCTTACGGGCATTAGAATGGTCTGTGGGCCTTTAGAAGTGTCCTGAGGGGCTCTAGAATGGTCTGGGGGCCTTTTTAAGGGTCCTGACGGGCTCTAGAAGGGTCTGGGAACCTTTATATAATGCCCTGAGGGGCATTAGAAGGGTCTGAGGGCCTTTAGAAAGGTCCTGAGGGGCATTAGAAGGGTCTTGTGGCCTTCATAAGGGTCCTGAAAGGCATTAGAAGGGTCTGGGGGCTTTTAGATTGGTACTGAGGCAATCTAGAAGGGTCTTGGGGCATTTACATGGGTCTTAAGGGTCATTAGAAGGGTGTGGAGGCCTTTAGAAAGGCCCTGAGGGGCTCTAGAAGGGTGTGGGGTCTATTAGAAGCGTCCTGATGGGGTCCAGAAGGGTCTGGGAGCCTTTTTAAAGGCCCTCAGGGGGATTATATGGGTCTCGCGGCCTTTACAAAGGCCCTGAGTGGCATTAGAAGGGTCTGGAGGCCTTTAGAAATGTCCTGAGGGGCATTATAAGGGTATGGGGGCATTTATAAAGGCCTTGAGGGGCATTACAATGGTCTGGGGTCATATAGAAAGGCCCTGAGAGGTTCTAGAAGTGTCTGGGGTACTTTAGAAAGGCCCTAAAGGGCATTAGAAGGGTCTGGGGGCCATTAGAATGGTCCTGAGGGGCAATAGAAGGGTCTGGGGGCCTTTAGAATGGTCATGAGGGGGTCTACAAGGGTCTGGAGGCATTTAAAACTGTCCAGAGAAGCTCTAGAAGGGTCTGGGTACCTTTATAAGGGTCCTGAGGGGCATTAGAAGGGTCTGGGTGCCCTTATAAAAGCCCTGAGGGGAATTAGCAGGGTCTGGGGGACTTTAGAAGGGTCCTGAGGAGCTCTATAATGGTCTGGGAGCCTTTAAAAATGGTCTTCAGGGGCTCTTGAAGGCTCTGGGGACCTTTTTAAAGGCCCTGTGGGGCATTAGAAGGGTCTGGGAGCCTTTAGAATGCTCCTGAGGGGCAGTAGAAGGGTCTGGGGACATTTATAAAGGCCCTGACGGGCATTAGAATGGTCTGCGGGCCTTTAGACGTATCCTGAGCAGCTCTAGAATGGTCTGGGGGCATTTATAAGGGTCCTGACGGGCTCTAGAAGGGTCTGGGAACCTTTATAAAAGACCTGAGGGGCATTAGAAGGGTCTGAGGCCCTTTAGAAAGGTCCTGAGGGGCATTAGAAGGGTCTTGTGGCCTTCATAAGGGTCCTGAAAGGCATTAGAAGTGTCTGGGGGCATTTAGATGGGTCCTGAGGCAATCTAGAAGGGTCTGGGGGCCTTTACATGGGTCTTGAGGGTCATTAGAAGGGTGTGGAGGTCTTTAGAAAGGCCCTGAGGGGCTCTAGAAGGGTGTGGGGTCTATTAGAAGCGTCCTGAGGAGGTACAGAAGGGTCTGGGGGCCTTTTTAAAGGCCCTCAGGGGGATTATAAGGGTCTCGCGGCCTTTAAAAAGGAACTGAGTGGCATTACAAGGGTCTGGGGTCGTATTGAAAGGCTCTGAGAGGTTCTAGAAGTGTCTGGGGTAATTTAGAAAGGCCCTGAGGGGCATTAGAAGGGTCTGGAACCTTTAGAAGGGTCTTCAGGGGCTCTAGAAGGGTCTGGGGACTTTTAGAAAGGCCCTGTGGGGCATTAGAAGGGTCTGAGGGCCTTTATAAGGGTCTTCAAGGGCTCTGGAATGGTCTGGGGACCTTTAGAAAGGACCTGTGGGGCATTAGAAGGGTCTGGGGGCCTTTAGAGTGCTCCTGAGGGGCAGTAGAATGGTCTGCGGGCCTTTAGAATTGTCCTGAGGGGCTCAAGAATGATCTGGGGTCATTTATAAGGGTCGTGACGGGCTCTAGAAGGTTCTGGGAACCTTTATAAGGGCCCTGAAAGGCATTAGAAGGGTCTGAGGGCCTTTAGAAAGGTCCTGAGTGGCATTAGAAGGGTCTGGAGGCATTTAGAAAGGCCCTGAAAGGCATTAGAAGGGTCTGGGGGCTTTTAGATGGGTCCTGAGGCAATCTAGAAGGGTCTAGGGGCCTTTACATGGGTCTTCAGGGTCATTAGAAGGGTGTGGAGGCCTTTATAAAGGCCCTGAAAGGCATTAGAAGGGTCTGGGGGCTTTTAGATGGGTCCTGAGGCAATCTAGAAGGGTCTGGGGGCCTTTACATGGGTCTTGAGGGTCATTAGAAGGATGTGGAGGCCTTTAGATAGGCCCTGAGGGTGTCTAGAAGGGTCTGGGGGAAACTAGAAGCGTCCTGAGAGGGTCTAGAAGGGTCTGGGGGCATTTTTAAAGGCCCTCAGGGGGAATATAAGGGTCTCGCTTCCTTTAGAAAGGCCCTGAGTTGCATTAGAAGGATCTGGGTGCCTTTAGAAATCTCCTGAGGGGCATTAGAACAGTATGGGTGCCTTTAGAAAGGCCCTGAGGGGCATTACAAGGGTCTGGGGTCATATAGAAAGGCCCTGAGAGGTTCTAGAAGTGTCTGGGATACCTTAGAAAAGCCCTGTGGGGCATTACAAGGGACTGGGGGCCTTTAGAAGGGTCCTGAGGGGCATTAGAATGGTCTGGGGGAATTTAGAATGGTCCTGAGGGGGTCTAGAAGGGTCGGAGGCATTTAAATCTGTCCTGAGAGGCTCTAGAAGGGTCTGGGTGCCTTTATAAGGGTCCTGAAAGGTATTAGAAGGGTCTGGGGGATTTTAGATGGGTCCTGAGGCAATCTAGAAGGGTCTAGGGGCCTTTACATGGGTCTTGAGGGTCATTAGATGGGTGTGGAGGCCTTTAGAAAGGCCCTGAAAGGCATTAGAAGGGTCTGGGAGCTTTTAGATGGGTCCTGAGGCAATCTAGAAGGGTCTGGGGGCCTTTACATGGGTCTTGAGTGTCATTAGAAGGGTGTGGAGGCCTTTAGAAAAGCCCTGAGGGGCTCTAGAAGGGTGTGAGGGCTATTAGAAGCGTCCTGAGGGGGTCCAGAAGGGTCTGGGGGCCTTTTTAAAGGCCCTCAGGGGGATTATAAGGGTCTCGCGGCCTTTAGAAAGGCCCTGAGTGGCATTAGAAGGGTCTGGGGGGCCTTTAGAAGGGTCTTCAGGGGCTATAGAAGTGTCTGGGGTATTTAGAAAGGCCGTGAGGGGCATTAGAAGGGTCTGGGGACATTTATAAAGGCCCTGACGGGCATTAGAATGGTCTGCGGGCCTTTAGAAGTGTCCTGAGGGGATCTAGAATGTTCTGGGGGCCTTTATAAGGGTCCTGACGGGCTCTAGAGGGGTCTAGGAACCATTATAAATGCCCTGAGGGGCATTAGAAGGGTCTGAGGGCCTTTAGAAAGGTCCTGAGGGGCATTAGAAGGGTTTTGTGGCCTTCATAAGGGTCCTTAAAGGCATTAGAAGGCTCTGGGGGCTTTTAGATGGGTCCTGAGGCAATCTAGAAGGGTCTAGGGGCCTTTCCATGGGTCTTGAGGGTCATTAGAAGGGTATGGAGGCCTTTAGAAAGGCCCTGAAAGGCATTAGAATGGTCTGGGAGCTTTTAGATGGGTCCTGAGGTAATCTAGAAGGGTCTGGGGGCCATTACATGGGTCTTGAGGGTCATTAGAAGGGTGTGGAGGCCTTTAGAAAGGCCCTGAGGGGCTCTAGAAGGGTGTGGGGGCTATTAGAAGCGTCCTGAAAGGGTCCAGAAGGGTCTGGGGGCCTTTTTAAAGGCCCTCAGAGGGATTGTAAGGGTCTCGCGACCTTTAGAAATGCCCTGAGTGGCATTAGTAGGGTCTGGGGGCTATTATAAGCGTACTGAGGGCGTCCAGAAGGGTCTGGGGGCCTTTTTAAAAGCCCTCAGGGGGATTATAAGGGTCTCGCGGCCTTTAGAAAGGCCCTGAGTGGCATTAGAAGGGTCTGGGGGCCATTAGAAGGGTCTTCAGGTGCTCTAGAAGGGTCTGGGGACCTTTAGAAAGGCCCTGTGGGGCATTAGAAGGGTCTGGGGGCCTTTAGAGTGCTCCTGAGAGGCAGTAGAATGGTCTGGGGATCTTTATAAAGGCCCTGACGGGCATTAGAATGGTCTGCGGGCCTTTAGACTTGTCCTGAGGGGCTCTAGAATGGTCTGGGCGCCTTTATAAGGGTCCTGACGGGCTCTAGAAGGGTCTGGGAACCTTTATAAATGCCCTGAGGGGCATTAGAAGGGTCTGAGGGCCTTTAGAAAGGTCCTGAGGGTCATTAGAAGGGTCTTGTGGCCTTCCTAAGGGTCCTGAAAGGCATTAGAAGGGTCTGGGGGCTTTTAGATGGGTCCTGAGGCAATCTAGAAGGGTCTGGGGGCCTTTACATGGGTCTTGAGGGTCATTAGAAGGGTGTGGAGGCCTTTAGAAAGGCCCTGAGGGGCTCTAGAAGGGTCTGGGTGCTATTAGAAGCGTCCTGAAGGGGTCCAGAAGGGTCTGGGGGCCTTTTTAAAGGCCCTCAGGGGGATTACAAGGGTCTCGCGGCCTTTAGAAAGCCCCTGAGTGGCATTAGAAGGGTCTGGGTGCCTTTAGAAATGTCCTGAGGGGCTCTAGAAGGGTCTGGGGGCCTTTAGAAATGTCCTGAGGGGCATTAGAAGGGTATGGGGGCCTTTAGAAAGGCCCTGAGGGGCATTACAAGGGTTTGGGGTCATATAGAAAGGTCCTGAGAGGTTCTTGAAGTGTCTGGGGTACATTAGAAAGGCCCTGAGGGGCATTAGAAGGGTCTGGGGGCTTTTAGATGGGTCCTGAGGCAATCTAGAAGGGTCTAGGGGCCTTTACATGGGTCTTGAGGGTCATTAGAAGGGTGTGGAGGCCTTTAGAAAGGCCCTGAAAGGCATTAGAAGGGTCTGGGGGCTTTTAGATGGGTCCTGAGGCATTCTAGAAGTGTCTGAGGGCCTTTACATGGGTCTTGAAGGCCATTAGAAGAGTGTGGAGGCCTTTAGAAAGGCCCTGAGGGGCTCTAGAAGGGTGTGGGGGCTATTAGAAGCGTCCTGAGGGGGTCCAGAAGGGTCTGGGGGCCTTTTTAAAGGCCCTCAGAGGGATTATAAGGGTCTCGCGACCTTTAGAAAGGCCCTGAGTGGTATTAGTAGGGTCTTGGGGCTATTATAAGCATTCTGATGGCGTCCAGAAGGGTCTGGGGGCCTTTTTAAAAGCCCTCAGGGGGATTATAAGGGTCTCGCGGCCTTTAAAAAGGCCCTGAGTGGCATTAGAAGGGTCTGGGGGCCTTTAGAAGGGTCTTCAGGGGCTCTAGAAGGGTCTAGGTGCCTTTAGAAATGTCCTGAGGGGCTCTAGAATGGTCTGGGGGCCTTTAGAAATGTCCTGAGGGGCATTAGAAGGGTCTGGGGGCCATTAGAAAGGCCCTGAGGGGCATTACAAGGGTCTGAGGTCATATAGAAAGGCCCTGAGAGGTTCTAGAAGTGTCTGGGGTATTTAGAAAGGCCGTGAGGGGCATTAGAAGGGTCTGGGGACATTTATAAAGGCCCTGACGGCAATTAGAATGGTCTGCGGGCCTTTAGAAGTGTCCTGAGGGGATCTAGAATGTTCTGGGGGCCCTTATAAGGGTCCTGACGGGCTCTAGAGGGGTCTAGGAACCATTATAAATGCCCTAAGGGGCATTAGAAGGGTCTGAGGGCCTTTAGAAAGGTCCTGAGGGGCATTAGAAGGGTTTTGTGGCCTTCATAAGGGTCCTTAAAGGCATTAGAAGGCTCTGGGGGCTTTTAGATGGGTCCTGAGGCAATCTAGAAGGGTCTAGGGGCCTTTCCATGGGTCTTGAGGGTCATTAGAAGGGTATGGAGGCCTTTAGAATGGCCCTGAAAGGCATTAGAATGGTCTGGGAGCTTTTAGATGGGTCCTGAGGCAATCTAGAAGGGTCTGGGGGCCATTATATGGGTCTTGAGGGTCATTAGAAGGGTGTGGAGGCCTTTAGAAAGGCCCTGAGGGGCTCTAGAAGGGTGTGGGGGCTATTAGAAGCGTCCTGAGGGGCATTAGAAGGGTCTGGGGGCCTTTTTAAAGGCCCTCAGAGGGATTATAAGGGTCTCGCGACCTTTAGAAATGCCCTGAGTGGCATTAGTAGGGTCTGGGGGCTATTATAAGCGTACTGAGGGCGTCCAGAAGGGTCTGGGGGCCTTTTTAAAAGCCCTCAGGGGGATTATAAGGGTCTCGCGGCCTTTAGAAAGGCCCTGAGTGGCATTAGAAGGGTCTGGGGGCCATTAGAAGGGTCTTCAGGGGCTCTAGAAGGGTCTGGGGACCTTTAGAAAGGCCCTGTGGGGCATTAGAAGGGTCTGGGGGCCTTTAGAGTGCTCCTGAGAGGCAGTAGAATGGTCTGGGGATCTTTATAAAGGCCCTGACGGGCATTAGAATGGTCTGCGGGCCTTTAGACTTGTCCTGAGGGGCTCTAGAATGGTCTGGGCGCCTTTATAAGGGTCCTGACGGGCTCTAGAAACGTCTGGGAACCTTTATAAATGCCCTGAGGGGCATTAGAAGGGTCTGAGGGCCTTTAGAAAGGTCCTGAGGGGCATTAGAAGGGTCTTGTCGCCTTCCTAAGGGTCCTGAAAGGCATTAGAAGGGTCTGGGGGCTTTTAGATGGGTCCTGAGGCAATCTAGAAGGGTCTGGGGGCCTTTACATGGGTCTTGAGGGTCATTAGAAGGGTGTGGAGGCCTTTAGAAAGGCCCTGAGGGGCTCTAGAATGGTCTGGGGGCCTTTTAAAAGGCCCTCAGGGTGATTATAAGGGTCTCGCGGCCTTTAGAAAGGCCCTGAGTGGCATTAGAAGGGTCTGGGTGCATTTAGAATTGTCCTGAGGGACTCTCGAATGGTCTGAGGGCTATTAGAAGAGTCCTGAGGGGGTCCAGAAGGGTCTTGGGGCCTTTTTAAAGGCCCTCAGGGGGATTATAAGGGTCTCGTGGCTTTTAGAAAGGCCCTGAGTGGCATTACATTGGTCTGGGGTCATATAGAAAGGCTCTGAGAGGTTCTAGAAGTTTCTGGGGGAATTTAGAAAGGCCCTGAAGGGCATTAGAAGGGTCTGGGGGCCTATAGAAAGGCCCTGAGTGGCATTGGAAGGGTCTGGGTGCCCTTATAAAAGCCCTGAGGGGAATTAGCAGGGTCTGGGGGACTTTAGAAGGGTCCTGAGGGGCTCCATAAGGGTCTGGGGTCCTTTAGAAGGGTCTTCAGGGGCTCTAGAATGATCTGGGGACCTTTAGAAAGGCCCTGTGGAGCATTAGAAGGGTCTGGGGGCCTTTAGAATGCTCCTGAGGGGCAGTAGAATGGTCTGCAGGCCTTTAGAAGTGTCCTGAGGGGCTCTAGAATGATCTGGGGGCCTTTATAAGGGTCCTGACGGGCTCTAGAAGGGTCTGGGAACCTTTATAAAGGCCCTGAGAGGCATTAGAAGGGTCTGAGGGCCTTTAGAATGGTCCTGAGTGGCATTAGAAGGGTCTTGTTGCCTTCATAAGGGCCCTGAAAGGCATTAGAAGGGTCTGGGGTCTTTTAGATTGGTCCTGAGGCAATCTAGAAGGGTCTAGGGGCCTTTACATGGGTCTTGAGGGTCATTAGAAGGGTGTTGAAGCCATTAGAAAAGCCCTGAGGGGCTCTAGAAGGGTCTGGGGGCTATTAGAAGCGTCCTGAAAGGGTCCAGAAGGGTCTGGGGGCCTTTTTAAAGGCCCTCAGGAGGGTCATAAGGGTCTCGCGGCCCTTAGAAAGGCCCTGAGTGGCATTAGAAGGTTCTGGGGGCCTTTAGAAATGTCCTTAGGGGCTCTAGAAGGGTCTGGGGGCCTTTAGAAATGTCCTGAGTTGCATTAGAAGGGTCTGGGGGCCTTTAGAAAGGCCCTGAGGGGCATTACAAGGGTCTGGGGTCATATAGAAAGGCCCTGAGAGGTTCTAGAAGTGTCTGGGGTACTTTAGAAAGGCCCTGAGGGGCATTAGAAGGGTCTGCGGGCCTTTAGATGGGTCCTGAGGGGCATTAGAAGGGTCTGGGGGCATTTAGAATGGTCCTGAGGGGGTCTAGAAGGGTCTGGAGGCATTTAAAACTGTCCTGAGAGGCTCTAGAAGGGTCTGGGTGCCTTTATAAGGGTCCTGAGGGGCATTAGAAGGGTCTGGGTGTCCTTATAAAAGCCCTGAGCGGAATTAGCAGGGTCTGGGGGACATTAGAATGGTCCTGAGGGGCTCTATAAGGGTCTGGGGGCCTTTTGAAGGGTCCTGAGAGACTCTAGAAGGGTCTGGGTGTCTTTATAAGGGTAATGAGGGGTATTAGAAGGGTCCGGGTGCCCTTATAAAAGACCTGAGGGGAATTAGCAAGGTCTGCAGGCCTTTACAAGTGTCCTGAGGGGCTCTAGAATGGTCTGGGAGCCTTTAAAAGGGTCTTCAGGGGCTCTAGAATGGTCTGGGGACCTTTTTAAAGGCCCTGTGGGGCATTAGAAGGGTCTGGGGGCCTTTAGAATGCTCCTGAGGGGCAGTAGAAGGGTCTGGGGACCTTTATAAAGGTCCTGACGGGCATTAGAATGGTCTGCGGGCCTTTAGAAATGTCCTGAGGGGCTCTAGAATGGTCTGGGGGCCTTTTTAAGGGTCCTGACGGGCTCTAGAAGGGTCTGGGAACCTTTATATAATGCCCTGAGGGGCATTAGAAGGGTCTGAGGGCCTTTAGAAAGGTCCTGAGGGGCATTAGAAGGGTCTTGTGGCCTTCATAAGGGTCCTGAAAGGCATTAGAAGGGTCTGGGGGCTTTTAGATTGGTCCTGAGGCAATCTAGAAGGGTCTTGGGGCATTTACATGGGTCTTGAGGGTAATTACATGGGTCTTGAGGGTAATTAGAAGGGTGTGGAGGCCTTTAGAAAGGCCCTGAAAGGCATTAGAAGGGTCTGGGAGCTTTTAGATGGGTCCTGAGGCAATCTAGAAGGGTCTGGGGGCCTTTACATGGGTCTTGAGGGTCATTAGAAGGGTGTGGAGGCCTTTAGAAAGGCCCGGAGGGGCTCTAGAAGGGTCTGGGGGCTATTAGAAGCGTCCTGAGGGGGTCCAGAAAGGTCTGGGGGCCTTTTTAAAGGCCCTCAGGGGGATTATAAGGGTCTCGCGGCCTTTAGAAAGGCCCTGAGTGGCATTACAAGGGTCTGGTGTCATATAGAAAGGCTCTGAGAGGTTCTAGAAGTGTCTGGGGTAATTTAGAAAGGCCCTGAGGGGCATTAGAAGGGTCTGGGGGCTTTTAGAAGTGTCCTGAGGTGCATTAGAAGGGTCTGGGGGCCTTTAAAATACTCCTGAGGGGCATTTGAATAGTCTGAGGGCCTTTAGAAGGTCCTGAGGGGTATTAGAAGGGTCTTGTGGCCTTCATAAGGGTCCTGAAAGGCATTAGAAGGGTCTGGGGGCTTTTAGATGGGTCCTGAGGCAATCTAGAAGGGTCTGGGGGCCTTTACGTGGGTCTTGAGGGCCATTAGAAGGGTGTGGAGGCCTTTAGAAAGGCCCTGAAAGGCATTAGAAGGGTCTGGGGGCTTTTAGATGGGTCATGATGCAATCTAGAATGGTCTGGGGGCCTTTACATGGGTCTTGAGGGCCATTAGAAGGGTGTGGAGGCCTTTAGAAAGGCCCTGAGGGGCTCTAGAAGGGTGTGGGTGCTATTAGAAGCGTCCTGAGGGGTTCCAGAAGAGTCTGGGGGCCTTTTTAAAGGCCCTCACGGGGATTATAAGGGTCTCGCAGCCTTTAGAAAGGCCCTGAGTGGCATTAGAAGATACTGGGGGCCTTTAGAAGGGTCTTCAGGGGCTCTAGAAGGGTCTGGGGACCTTTAGAAAGGCCCTGTGGGGCATTAGAAGGGTCTGGGGGCCTTTAGAAGGGTCCTGAGGGGCATTAGAAGGGTCTGGGAGCCTTTAGAATGGTCCTGAAGGGGGTCTAGAAGGGTCTGCAGGCATTTAATACTGTCCTGAGAAGCTCTAGAAGGGTCTGGGTGCCTTTGTAAGGGTCCAGAGGGGCATTAGAAGGGTCTGGGTGCCCTTATAAAAGACCTGAGGGGAATTAGCAGGGTCTGGGGGACTTTAGAAGGGTCCTGAGGGGCTCTATAAGGTTCTGGGGGCCTTTAGAAGGGTCTTCAGGGGCTCTAGAAGGGTCTGGGGACTTTTAGAAAGGGTCTGGGGACTTTAGAAAGGCCCTGTGGGGCATTAAAAGGGTCTGGGGACCTTTAGAATGCTCCTGAGGGGCATTTGAATGGTCTGGGGACATTTATAAAGGCCCTGACGGGCATTAGAATGGTCTGCGGGCCTTTAGAAGTGTCCTGAGGGGCTCTAGAATGGTCTGGGGGCCTTTATAAGGGTCCTGACGTGCTCTAGAAGGGTCTGGGAACCTTTATAAATGCCCTGAGGGGCATTAGAAGGGTCTGAGGTCCTTTAGAAAGGTCCTGAGGGGCATTAGAAGGGTCTTGTGGCCTTCATAAGGGTCCTGAAAGGCATTAGAAGGGTCTGGGGGCTTTTAGATGGGTCCTGAGGCAATCTAGAAGGGTCTGGGGGCCTTTACATGGGTCTTGAGGGTCATTAGAAAGGTGTGGAGGCCTTTAGAAAGGCCCTGAGGGGCTCTAGAAGGGTCTGGGTGCTATTAGAAGCGTCCTGAGGGGGTCCAGAAGGGTCTGGGGGCCTTTTTAAAGGCGCTCAGGGGGATTATAAGGGTCTCGCGACGTTTAGAAAGGCCCTGAGTGGCATTAGAAGGGTCTGGGGGCTTTTAGAAGCGTCCTGAGGGGGTCCAGAAATGTCTGGGTGCCTTTTTAAAGGCCCTCAGTGGGATTATAAGGGTCTCGCGGCCTTTATAAAGGCCCTGAGTGGCATTAGAAGGGTCTGGGGGCCTTTAGAAGGGTCTTCAGGGGCTATAGAAGGGTCTGGGGACCTTTAGAAAGGCCCTGTGGGGCATTAGTAGGGTCTGGGGACATTTAGAGTGCACCTGAGAGGCAGTAGAATGGTCTGCGGGCCTTTAGAAGTGTCTTGAGGGGCTCTAGAATGATCTGGGGGCATTTTTAAGGGTCCTGAAGGGCTCTAGAAGGGTCTGGGAACCTTTATAAAGGCCGTGAAAGGCATTAGAAGGGTCTGAGGGCCTTTAGAAAGGTCCTGAGGTGCATTAGAAGGGTCTTGTGGCCTTCATAAGGGTCCTGAAAGGCATTAGAAGGGTCTGGGGGCTTTTAGCTGGGTCCTGAGGCAATCTAGAAGGGTCTGGGGGCCTTTACGTGGGTCTTGAGGGTCATTAGAAGGGTGTGGAGGCCTTTAGAAAGGCCCTGAGGGGCTCTAGAAGGGTCTGGGTGCTATTAGAAGCGCCCTGAGGGGGTCCAGAATCGTCTGGGGGCCTTTTTAAAGGCCCTCAGGGGGATTATAAGGGTCTCGTGGCCTTTAGAATGGCCCTGAGTGGCATTAGAAGGGTCTGGGTGCCTATAGAAATGTCTTGAGGGGCTCTAGAAGGGTCTGGGGGCCTTTAGAAATGTCCTGAGGGGCAATAGAAGGGTATGGGTGCCTTTAGAAAGGCCCTGAGTGGCATTAGAAGGGTCTCGGTTCATATAGAAAGGTTCTGAGAGGTTCTAGAATTGTCTGGGGTAATTTAGAAAGGCCCTGAGGGGCATTAGAAGGGTCTGGGGGCTTTAGAATAGTCCTGAGGGGCATTAGAAGGGTCTGGGGGCCTTTAGAAGGGTCCTGAGGTGGTCTAGAAGGGTCTGGAGGCATTTAAAACTGTCCTGAGAGGCTCTAGATGGGTCCGGGGACCTTTGTAAGGGTCCTGAGGGGCATTAGAAGGGTCTTGTGGCCCTTATAAAAGCCCTGAGGGGAATTAGCAGGGTCTGGAGGACTTTAGAGGGGTCCTGTGGGCCTCTATAAGGGTCTGGGGGCCTTTATAAGGGTCTTCAGGGGCTCTAGAAGGGTCTGGGGACCTTTAGAAAGGCCCTGTGGGGCATTAGAAGGGTCTGGGGGCATTTAGAATGCTCCTGAGGGGCAGTAGAAGGGTCTGGGTACCTTTATAAAAGCCCTGACGGGCATTAGAATGGTCTGCGGGCCTTTATAAGGGTCCTAACGTGCTCTAGAAGGGTCTGGGAACCTTTATAAATGCCCTGAGGGGCATTAGAAGGGTCTCAGGGCCTTTAGAAAGCTCCTGAGGGGCATTAGAAGGGTCTTGTGGCCTTCATAAGGGTCCTGAAAGGCATTAGAAGGCTCTGGGGGGTTTAGATGGGTCCTGAGGCAATCTAGAAGGGTCTAGGGGCCTTTACATGGGTCTTGAGGGTCATTAGAAGGGTGTGGAGGCCTTTAGAAAGGCCCTGAGGGGCATTAGAATGGTGTGGGGGCTATTAGAAGCGTCCTGAGGGGGTCCAGAAGGGTCTGGGGGCCTTTTTAAAGGCCTTCAGGGGGATTATAAGGGTCTCGCGACCTTTAGAAAGGCCCTGAGTGGCATTAGAAGGGTCTGGGGGCCTTTAGAAGGGCCTTCAGGGGCTCTAGAATGGTCTGGGGACCTTTAGAAAGGCCCTGAGGGGCATTAGAAGGGTCTGGGGACCTTTAGAAAGGCCGTGAGTGGCATTACAAGGGTCTGGGGTCATATAGAAAGGATCTGAGAGGTTCTAGTAGTGTCTTAGGTAATTTAGAAAGGCCCTGAGGGGCATTAGAAGGGTCTAGGGGCCTTTAGAAGGGTCCTGAGGGGCATTAGAAGGGTCTGGGGGCCTTTAGAATGGTCCTGAGTGGGTCTAGAAGGGTCTGGAGGCATTTAAAACTGTCCTGAGTGGCTCTAGAAGGGTCTGGGTGCCTTTATAAGGGTCCTGAGGGGCATTAGAAGGGTCTGGGTGCCCTTATAAAAGCCCTGAGGGGATATAGCAGGGTCTGGGGGACTTTAGAATGGTCCTGAGGGGCTCTATAACGGTCTGAGGGCCTTTAGAAACGTCCTGAGGGGCATTAGAAGGGTCTTGCGGCCTTCAAAAGGGTCCTGAAAGGCATTAGAATGCTCTGGGGGCTTTTAGATGGGTCCTGAGGCAATCTAGAAGGGTCTAGGGGCCTTTGCTTGGGTCTTGAGGGTCATTAGAAGGGTGTGGAGGCCTTTAGAAAGGCCCTGAAAGGCATTAGAAGGGTCTGGGGGCCTTTGGAATGCTCCTTAGGGGCAGTAGAATGGTCTGCGGGCCTTTAGAAGTGTCCTGAGGGGCTCTAGAATGATCTGGGGGCCTTTATAAGGGTCCTGACGGGCACTAGAATGGTCTGGGAACCTTTATAAAGGCCCCGAAAGTCATTAGAAGGGTCTGAGGGCCTTTAGAAAGGTCCTGAGGGGCATTAGAAGGGTCTTGTGGCCTTCATAAGGGTCCTGAAAGGCATTAGAAGGGTCTGGGGGCATTTAGATGGGTCCTGAGGCAATCTAGAAGGGTCTGGGGGCATTTACATGGGTCTTGAGGGTCATTGGAAGGGTGTGGAGGCCTTTAGAAAGGTCCTGAAAGGCATTAGATGGGTCTGGGGGCTTTTAGATGGGTCCTGAGGCAATCTAGAAGGGTCTAGGGGCCTTTACATGGGTCTTGAGGGTCATTAGAAGGGTGTGGAGGCTTTTAGAAAGGCCCGGAGGGGCTCTAGAAGGGTCTGGGGTCTATTAGAAGCGTCCTGAGGAGGTCCAGAAGTGTCTGGGAGCCTTTTTAAAGGCCCTCAGGGGGATTATAAGGGTCTCGCGGCCTTTAGAATGGCCCTGAGTGGCATTAGAAGGGTCTGGGTGCCTTTAGAAATGTCCTGAGAGGCTCTAGAAGGGTCTGGGGGCCTTTAGAAATGTCCTGAGGGGCATTAGAAGGGTCTGGGGGCCGTTAGAAAGGCCCTGAGGGGCATTACAATGGTCTGGGGTCATATAGAAAGGCTCTGAGAGGTTCTAGAAGTGTCTGGGGTACTTTAGAAAGGCCCTGAGGGGCATTAGAAGGGTCTGCGGGCCTTTAGAAGGGTCCTGAGGGGCATTAGAAGGGTCTGGGGGCATTTAGAATGGTCCTGAGGGGGTCTAGAAGGGTCTGGAGGCATTTAAAACTGTCCTGAGAGGCTATAGAAGGGTCTGGGTGCCTTTATAAAGGTCCTGAAAGGCATTAGAAGGGTCTGGGGGCTTTTAGATGGGTCCTGAGGCAATCTAGAAGGGTCTAGGGGCCTTTACATGGGTCTTGAGGGTCATTAGAAGGGTGTGGAGGCCTTTAGAAAGGCCCTGAAAGGCATTAGAAGGGTCTGGGAGCTTTTAGATGGGTCCTGAGGCAATCTAGAAGGGTCTGGAGGCCTTTACATGGGTCTTGAGGGTCATTAGAAGGGTGTGGAGGCCTTTAGAAAGGCCCTGATGGGCTCTAGAAGGGTGTGGGGGCTATTAGAAGCGTCCTGAGGGGGTCCAGAAGGGTCTGGGGGCCTTTTTAAAGGCCCTCAGGGGGATTATAAGGGTCTCGCGACCTTTAGAAAGGCCCTGAGTGGCATTAGGAGGGTCTGGGTGCTTTTAGAAGCGTCCTGAGGGGGTCCAGAAATGTCTGGGGGCCTTTTTAAAGGCCCTCAGGGGGATTATAAGGGTCTCGCGGCCTTTAGAAAGGCCCTGAGTGGCATTAGAAGGGTCTGGGGGCCTTTAGAAGGGTCTTCAGGGGCTCTAGAAGGGTCTGGGGACCTTTAGAAAGGCCCTGTGGGGCATTAGTAGGGTCTGGGGACATTTAGAGTGCTCCTGAGAGGCAGTAGAATGGTCTGCGGGCCTTTAGAAGTGTCTTGAGGGGCTCTAGAATGATCTGGGTGCCTTTATAAGTTTCCTGAAAGGCATTAGAATGGTCTGGGGGCTTTTAGATGGGTCCTGAGGCAATCTAGAAGGGTCTGGGGTCCTTTACATGGGTCTTGAGGGTCATTAGAAGGGTGTGGAGGCCTTTAGAAAGGCCCTGAGGGGCTCTAGAAGGGTCTGGGGTCTATTAGAAGCGTCCTGAGGAGGTCCAGAAGCGTCTGGGAGCCTTTTTAAAGGCCCTCAGGGGGATTATAAGGGTCTCGCGGCCTTTAGAAAGGCCCTGAGTGGCATTAGAAGGGTCTGGGTGCCTTTAGAAATGTCCTGAGGGGCTCTAGAAGGGTCTGGGGGCCTTTAGAAATGTCCTGAGGGGCATTAGAAGGGTCTGGGGGCCGTTAGAAAGGCCCTGAGGGGCATTACAATGGTCTGGGGTCATATAGAAAGGCTCTGAGAGGTTCTAGAAGTGTCTGGGGTACTTTAGAAAGGCCCTGAGGGGCATTAGAAGGGTCTGCGGGCCTTTAGAAGGGTCCTGAGGGGCATTAGAAGGGTCTGGGGGCATTTAGAATGGTCCTGAGGGGGTCTAGAAGGGTCTGGAGGCATTTAAAACTGTCCTGAGAGGCTATAGAAGGGTCTGGGTGCCTTTATAAAGGTCCTGAAAGGCATTAGAAGGGTCTGGGGGCTTTTAGATGGGTCCTGAGGCAATCTAGAAGGGTCTAGGGGCCTTTACATGGGTCTTGAGGGTCATTAGAAGGGTGTGGAGGCCTTTAGAAAGGCCCTGAAAGGCATTAGAAGGGTCTGGGAGCTTTTAGATGGGTCCTGAGGCAATCTAGAAGGGTCTGGAGGCCTTTACATGGGTCTTGAGGGTCATTAGAAGGGTGTGGAGGCCTTTAGAAAGGCCCTGATGGGCTCTAGAAGGGTGTGGGGGCTATTAGAAGCGTCCTGAGGGGGTCCAGAAGGGTCTGGGGGCCTTTTTAAAGGCCCTCAGGGGGATTATAAGGGTCTCGCGACCTTTAGAAAGGCCCTGAGTGGCATTAGGAGGGTCTGGGTGCTTTTAGAAGCGTCCTGAGGGGGTCCAGAAATGTCTGGGGGCCTTTTTAAAGGCCCTCAGGGGGATTATAAGGGTCTCGCGGCCTTTAGAAATGCCCTGAGTGGCATTAGAAGGGTCTGGGGGCCTTTAGAAGGGTCTTCAGGGGCTCTAGAAGGGTCTGGGGACCTTTAGAAAGGCCCTGTGGGGCATTAGTAGGGTCTGGGGACATTTAGAGTGCTCCTGAGAGGCAGTAGAATGGTCTGCGGGCCTTTAGAAGTGTCTTGAGGGGCTCTAGAATGATCTGGGTGCCTTTATAAGGGTCCTGAAAGGCATTAGAATGGTCTGGGGGCTTTTAGATGGGTCCTGAGGCAATCTAGAAGGGGCTGGGGTCCTTTACATGGGTCTTGAGGGTCATTAGAAGGGTGTGGAGGCCTTTAGAAAGGCCCTGAGGGGCATTAGAAGGGTGTGGGGGCTATTAGAAGCGTCCTGAGGGGGTCCAGAAGGGTCTGGGGGCCTTTTTAAAGGACCTCAGGGGGATTATAAGGGTCTCGCGACCTTTAGAAAGGCCCTGAGTGGCATTAGAAGGGTCTGGGGGCCTTTAGAATGGCCTTCAGGGGCTCTAGAATGGTCTGGGGACCTTTAGAAAGGCCCTGAGGGGCATTAGAAGGGTCTAGGGGCCTTAAGAAGGGTCCTGAGTGTCATTAGAAGGGTCTGGGGGCCTTTAGAATGGTCCTGAGGGGGTCTAGAAGGGTCTGGAGGCATTTAAAACTGTCCTGAGAGACTCTAGAAGGGTCTGGGTGCCTTTATATGGGTCCTGAGGGGCATTAGAAGGGTCTGGGTGCCCTTATAAAAGCTCTGAGGGGAATTAGCAGGGTCTGGGGGACTTTAGAATGGTCCTGAGGGGCTCTATAAGGCTCTGAGGGCCTTTAGAAACGTCCTGAGGGGCATTAGAAGGGTCTTGCGGCCTTCATAAGGGTCCTGAAAGGCATTAGAATGCTCTGGGGGCTTTTAGATTGGTCCTGAGGCAATCTAGAAGGGTCTAGGGGCCTTTGCTTGGGTCTTGAGGGTCATTAGAAGGGTGTGGAGGCCTTTAGAAAGGCCCTGAAAGGCATTGGAAGGGTCTGGGGGCCTTTAGAATGCTCCTTAGGGGCACTAGAATGGTCTGCGGGCCTTTAGAAGTGTCCTGAGGGGCTCTAGAATGATCTGGGGGCCTTTATAAGGGTCCTGACGGGCTCTAGAATGGTCTGGGAACCTTTATAAAGGCCCTGAAATGCATTAGAAGGGTCTGAGGGCCTTTAGAAAGGTCCTGAGGGGCATTAGAAGGGTCTTGTGGCCTTCATAAGGGTCCTGAAAGGCATTAGAAGGGTCTGGGGGCTTTTAGATGGGTCCTGAGGTAATCTAGAAGGGTCTGGGGGCATTTACATGGGTCTTGAGGGTCATTGGAAGGGTGTGGAGGCCTTTAGAAAGGCCCTGAAAGGCATTAGATGGGTCTGGGGGCTTTTAGATGGGTCCTGAGGCAATCTAGAAGGGTCTAGGGGCCTTTACATGGGTCTTGAGGGTCATTAGAAGGGTGTGGAGGCCTTTAGAAAGGCCCGGAGGGGCTCTAGAACGGTCTGGGGGCAATTAGAAGCATCCTGAGGAGGTCCAGAAGGGTCTGGGAGCCTTTTTAAAGGCCCTCAGGGGGATTATAAGGGTCTCGCGGCATTTAGAAAGGCCCTGAGTGGCATTAGAAGGGTCTGGGTGCCTTTAGAAATGTCCTTAGGGGCTCTAGAAGGGTCTGGGGGCCTTTAGAAATGTCCTGAGGGGCATTAGAAGGGTCTGGGGGCCGTTAGAAAGGCCCTGAGGGGCATTACAATGGTCTGGGGTCATATAGAAAGGCTCTGAGAGGTTCTAGAAGTGTCTGGGGTACTTTAGAAAGGCCCTGAGGGGCATTAGAAGGGTCTGCGGGCCTTTAGAAGGGTCCTGAGGGGCATTAGAAGGGTCTGGGGGCATTTAGAATGGTCCTGAGGGGGTCTAGAAGGGTCTGGAGGCATTTAAAACTGTCCTGAGAGGCTATAGAAGGGTCTGGGTGCCTTTATAAAGGTCCTGAAAGGCATTAGAAGGGTCTGGGGGCTTTTAGATGGGTCCTGAGGCAATCTAGAAGGGTCTAGGGGCCTTTACATGGGTCTTGAGGGTCATTAGAAGGGTGTGGAGGCCTTTAGAAAGGCCCTGAAAGGCATTAGAAGGGTCTGGGAGCTTTTAGATGGGTCCTGAGGCAATCTAGAAGGGTCTGGAGGCCTTTACATGGGTCTTGAGGGTCATTAGAAGGGTGTGGAGGCCTTTAGAAAGGCCCTGATGGGCTCTAGAAGGGTGTGGGGGCTATTAGAAGCGTCCTGAGGGGGTCCAGAAGGGTCTGGGGGCCTTTTTAAAGGCCCTCAGGGGGATTATAAGGGTCTCGCGACCTTTAGAAAGGCCCTGAGTGGCATTAGGAGGGTCTGGGTGCTTTTAGAAGCGTCCTGAGGGGGTCCAGAAATGTCTGGGGGCCTTTTTAAAGGCCCTCAGGGGGATTATAAGGGTCTCGCGGCCTTTAGAAATGCCCTGAGTGGCATTAGAAGGGTCTGGGGGCCTTTAGAAGGGTCTTCAGGGGCTCTAGAAGGGTCTGGGGACCTTTAGAAAGGCCCTGTGGGGCATTAGTAGGGTCTGGGGACATTTAGAGTGCTCCTGAGAGGCAGTAGAATGGTCTGCGGGCCTTTAGAAGTGTCTTGAGGGGCTCTAGAATGATCTGGGTGCCTTTATAAGGGTCCTGAAAGGCATTAGAATGGTCTGGGGGCTTTTAGATGGGTCCTGAGGCAATCTAGAAGGGGCTGGGGTCCTTTACATGGGTCTTGAGGGTCATTAGAAGGGTGTGGAGGCCTTTAGAAAGGCCCTGAGGGGCATTAGAAGGGTGTGGGGGCTATTAGAAGCGTCCTGAGGGGGTCCAGAAGGGTCTGGGGGCCTTTTTAAAGGACCTCAGGGGGATTATAAGGGTCTCGCGACCTTTAGAAAGGCCCTGAGTGGCATTAGAAGGGTCTGGGGGCCTTTAGAATGGCCTTCAGGGGCTCTAGAATGGTCTGGGGACCTTTAGAAAGGCCCTGAGGGGCATTAGAAGGGTCTAGGGGCCTTAAGAAGGGTCCTGAGTGTCATTAGAAGGGTCTGGGGGCCTTTAGAATGGTCCTGAGGGGGTCTAGAAGGGTCTGGAGGCATTTAAAACTGTCCTGAGAGACTCTAGAAGGGTCTGGGTGCCTTTATATGGGTCCTGAGGGGCATTAGAAGGGTCTGGGTGCCCTTATAAAAGCTCTGAGGGGAATTAGCAGGGTCTGGGGGACTTTAGAATGGTCCTGAGGGGCTCTATAAGGCTCTGAGGGCCTTTAGAAACGTCCTGAGGGGCATTAGAAGGGTCTTGCGGCCTTCATAAGGGTCCTGAAAGGCATTAGAATGCTCTGGGGGCTTTTAGATTGGTCCTGAGGCAATCTAGAAGGGTCTAGGGGCCTTTGCTTGGGTCTTGAGGGTCATTAGAAGGGTGTGGAGGCCTTTAGAAAGGCCCTGAAAGGCATTAGAAGGGTCTGGGGGCCTTTAGAATGCTCCTTAGGGGCACTAGAATGGTCTGCGGGCCTTTAGAAGTGTCCTGAGGGGCTCTAGAATGATCTGGGGGCCTTTATAAGGGTCCTGACGGGCTCTAGAATGGTCTGGGAACCTTTATAAAGGCCCTGAAATGCATTAGAAGGGTCTGAGGGCATTTAGAAAGGTCCTGAGGGGCATTAGAAGGGTCTTGTGGCCTTCATAAGGGTCCTGAAAGGCATTAGAAGGGTCTGGGGGCTTTTAGATGGGTCCTGAGGCAATCTAGAAGGGTCTGGGGGCATTTACATGGGTCTTGAGGGTCATTGGAAGGGTGTGGAGGCCTTTAGAAAGGCCCTGAAAGGCATTAGATGGGTCTGGGGGCTTTTAGATGGGTCCTGAGGCAATCTAGAAGGGTCTAGGGGCCTTTACATGGGTCTTGAGGGTCATTAGAAGGGTGTGGAGGCCTTTAGAAAGGCCCGGAGGGGCTCTAGAACGGTCTGGGGGCAATTAGAAGCATCCTGAGGAGATCCAGAAGGGTCTGGGAGCCTTTTTAAAGGCCCTCAGGGGGATTATAAGGGTCTCGCGGCATTTAGAAAGGCCCTGAGTGGCATTAGAAGGGTCTGGGTGCCTTTAGAAATGTCCTTAGGGGCTCTAGAAGGGTCTGGGGGCCTTTAGAAATGTCCTGAGGGGCATTAGAAGGGTCTGGGGGCCATTAGAAATTCCCTGAGGGGCATTACAAGGGTCTGGGGTCATATAGAAAGGCCCTGAGAGGTTCCAGAAGTGTCTGGGGTACTTTAGAAAGGCCCTGAGGGGCATTAGAAGGGTCTAGGGGCCTTTAGAAGGGTCCTGAGTGTCATTAGAAGGGTCTGGGGGCCTTTAGAATGGTCCTGAGGGGGTCTAGAAGGGTCTGGAGGCATTTAAAACTGTCCTGAGAGGCTCTAGAAGGGTCTGGGTGCCTTTATAAGGGTCCTGAGGGGCATTAGAAGGGTCTGGGTGCCCTTATAAAAGCCCTGAGGGGAATTAGCAGGGTCTGGGGGACTTTAGAATGGTTCTGAGGGGCTCTATAAGGCTCTGAGGGCCTTTAGAAACGTCCTGAGGGGCATTAGAAGGGTCTTGCGGCCTTCATAAGGGTCCTGAAAGGCATTAGAAGGGTCTGGGGGCTTTTAGATGGGTCCTGAGGCAATCTAGAAGGGTCTGGGGGCCTTTACATGGGTCTTGATGGTCATTAGATGGGTGTGGAGGCTTTTAGAAAGGCCCTGATGGGCTCTAGAAGCGTCTGGGGGCTATTAGAAGCATCCTGAGGGGGTCCAGAAGGGTCTGGGGGCCTTTTTAAAGGCCCTCAGGGGGATGATAAGGGTCTCGCGGCCTTTAGAAAGGCCCTGAGGTGCATTAGAAAGGTCTGGGTGCCTTTAGAAATGTCCTGAGGGGCTCTAGAAGGGTCTGGGGGCCTTTAGAAATGTCCTGAGGGGCATTAGAAGGGTATGGGGGCCTTTAGAAAGGCCCTGAGGGGCATTACAAGGGTCTGGGGTCATATAGAAAGGCCCTGAGAGGTTCTAGAAGTGTCTGGGGTACTATAGAAAGGCCCTGAGGGGCATTCGAAAGGTCTGGGGGCCTTTAAAACTGTCCTGAGAGGCTCTAGAAGGGTCTGGGTGCCTTTATAATGGTCCTGAGGGGCATTAGAAGGGTCTGGGTGCATTTATAAAAGCCCTGATGGGAATTATCAGGGTCTGGGGGACTTTAGAATGGTCCTGAGGGGCTCTATAAGGGTCTGGGGGTCTTTAGAAGGGTCTTCAGGGGCTCTAGAAGGCTCTGGGGGCCTTTAGAAGGGTATTCAGGGGCTCTAGAAAGGTCTGGGGACCTTTAGAAAGGCCCTGTGGGGCATTAGAAGGGTCTGGGGTCATATAGAAAGGCCCTGAGTGGTTCTAGAAGTGTCTGGGGTACTTTAGAAAGGCCCTGAGGGGCATTAGAAGGGTCTGGGGGCCTTTAGAAGGGTCCTGAGGGGGTCTAGAAGGGTCTGGGGGTCTTTAGAAGGGTCTTCAGGGGCTCTAGAAGGGTCTGGGGACCTTTAGAAAGGCCCTGTGGGGCATTAGACGGGTCTGGGGGCCTTTAGAATGCTCCTGAGGGGCAGTAGAAGGGTCTGGGGACCTTTAGAAAGGCCCTGACGGGCATTAGAATGGTCTGCGGGCCTTTAGAAGTGTCCTGAGGGGCTCTAGAATGGTCTGGGGGCCTTTATAAGGGTCCTGACGGGCTCTATAATGGTCTGGGAACCTTTATAAATGCCCTGAGGGGCATTAGAAGGGTCTGAGGGCCTTTAGAATGGTCCTGAGGGGCATTAGAAGGGTCTTGTGGCCTTCATAAGGGTCCTGAAAGGCATTAGAAGGGTCTGGGGGCTTTTAGATGGGTCCTGAGGCAATCTAGAAGGGTCTAGGGGCCTTTACATGGGTCTTGAGGGTCATTAGAAGGGTGTGGAGGCCTTTAGAAAGGCCCTGAGGGGCTCTAGAAGGGTCTGGGGGCTATTAGAAGCGTCCTGAAAGGGTCCAGAAGGGTCTGGGGGCCTTTAGAAATGTCCTGAGGGGCATTACAAGGGTCTGGGGTCATATAGAAAGGCCCTGAGAGGTTCTAGAAGTGTCTGGGGTACTTTAGAAAGGCCCTGAGGGGCATTAGAAGGGTCTGGGGGCCTTTAGAAGGGTCCTGAGGGGCATTAGAAGGGTCTCGGGGCCTTTAGAAGGGTCCTGAGGGGCAGTAGAGGGGTCTGGGGACCTTTAGAAAGGCCCTGACGGGCATTAGAATGGTCTGCGGGCCTTTAGAAGTGTCCTGAGGGGCTCTAGAATGGTCTGGGGGCCTTTATAAGGGTCCTGACGGGCTCTAGAAGGGTCTGGGAACCTTTATAAATGCCCTGAGGGGCATTAGAAGGGTCTGCGGGCCTTTAGAAAGGTCCTGAGGGGCATTAGAAGGGTCTTGTGGCCTTCATAAGGGTCCTGAAAGGCATTAGAAAGGTCTGGGGGCTTTTAGATTGGTCCTGAGGCAATCTAGAAGGGTCTAGGGGCCTTTACATGGGTCTTGAGGGTCATTAGAAGGGTGTGGAGGCCTTTAGAAAGGTCCTGAAAGGCATTAGAAGGGTCTGGGGGCTTTTAGATGGGTCCTGAGGCAATCTAGAAGGGTCTGGGGGCCTTTACATGGGTCTAGAGGGTCATTAGAAGGGTGTGGAGGCCTTTAGAAAGGCCCTGAGGGGCTCTAGAAGGGTCTGGGGGCTATTAGAAGCGTCCTGAGGGGGTCCAGAAGGGTCTGGGGGCATTTAGAAAGGCCTTGAGGGGCATTAGAAGGGTCTGGGGGCCTTTAGAAGGGTCCTGAGGGGCATTAGAAGGGTCTGGGGGCCTTTAGAATGGTCCTTAGGGGGTCTAGAAGGGTCTGGAGGCATGTAAAACTGTCCTGAGAGGCTCTAGAAGGGTCTGGGTGCCTTTATAAGGGTCCCGAGGGGCATTAGAAGGGTCTGGGGGCCTTTAGAAGGGTCCTGAAAGGCATTAGAAGGCTCTGGGGGCTTTTAGATGGGTCCTGAGGCAATCTAGAAGGGTCTAGGGGATTTTACATGGGTCTTGAGGGTCATTAGAAGGGTGCGGAGGCCTTTAGAAAGGCCCTGAGAGGCTCTAGAAGGGTCTGGGGGATATTAGAAGCGTCCTGAGTGGGTCCAGAAGGGTCTGGGGTGCTTTTTAAAGGCCCTCAGGGGGATTATAAGGGTCTCGTGGCCTTTGGAAAGGCCCTGAGTGGCATTACAAGGGTCTGGGGTCATATAGAAAGGCCCTGAGAAGTTCTAGAAGTGTCTGGGGTACATTAGAAAGGCTCTGAGGGGCATTAGAAGGGTCTGGGTACCTTTAGAATGGTCCTGAGGGGGTCTAGAAGGGTCTGGAGGCATTAGAACTGTCCTGAGAGGCTCTAGAAGGGCCTGGGTGCCTTTATAAGGGTCCTGAGGGGCATTAGAAGGGTCTGGGTGCCCTTATAAAAGCCCTGAGGGGAATTAGCAGGGTCTGGGGGACTTTAGAAGGGTACTGAGGGGCTCTAGAAAGGTCTGGGGGCCTTTAGAAGGGTCTTCAGGGGCTCTAGAAGGCTCTGGGTAGCTTTAGAAATGCCCGGTGGGGCATTAGAAGGGTCTGGGGGCCTTTAGAATGCTCCTGAGGGGCAGTAGAAGGGTCTGGGGACCTTTAGAAAGGCCCTGACGGGAATTAGAATGGTCTGCGGGCCTTTAGAAGTGTCCTGAGGGGCTCTAGAATGGTCTGGGGGCCTTTATAAGGGTCCTGACGGGCTCTAGAAAGGTCTGGGAACCTTTATAAATGCCCTGAGGGGCATTAGAAGGGTCTGGTTTCCTTTAGAAAGGTCCTGAGGGGCATTAGAAGGGTCTTGTGGCCTTTATAAGGGTCCTGAAAGGCATTAGAAGGGTCTGGGGGCTTTTAGATGGGTCCTGAGGCAATCTAGAAGGGTCTGGGGGCCTTTACATGGGTCTTGAGGGTCATTAGAAGGGTGTGGAGTCCTTTACAAAGGCCCTGAAAGGCATTAGAAGGGTCTGGGGGCTTTTAGATGGGTCCTGAGGCAATCTAGAAGGGTCTGGGGGCCTTTACATGGGTCTTGAGGGTCATTAGAAGGGTGTGGAGGCCTTTAGAAAGGCCCTGAAAGGCATTAGAAGGGTCTGGGGGCTTTTAGATGGGTCCTGAGGCAATCTAGAAGGGTCTAGGGGACTTTACATGGGTCTTTAGGGTCATTAGAAGGGTGTGGAGGCCTTTAGAACGGCCCTGAGGGGCTCTAGAAGGGTCTGGGGGCTATTAGAAGCGTCCTGAGGGGGTCCAGAAGGGTCTGGGGGCCTTTTTAAAGGCCCTCAGGGGGATTATAAGGGTCTCGCGGCCTTTAGAAATGCCCTGAGTTGCATTTCAAGGGTCTGGGGTCATATAGAAAGGCCCTGAGAGGTTCTAGAAGTGTCTGGGGTACTTTATAAAGGCCCTGAGGGGCATTAGAAGGGTCTGGGGGCATTTAGAATGGCCCTGAGGTGCATTAGAAGGGTCTGGGGGCATTTGAAAGGGTCCTGAGGGGCATTTGAATGGTCTGGGGGCCTTTAGAATGGCCCTGAAGTGCATTAGAAGGGTCTGGGGGCTATTAAAAGGGTCCTGAGGGGCATTAGAAGGGTCTGGGGGCCTTTAGAATCGTCCTGAGGGGCTCTAGAAGGGTTTGGGGTCCTTTAGAAAGGACCTGAAATGCTCTGGAATGGTCTGGGGGCTTTTAAAAATGTTCAGAGGTGCTCTACATGGGTCTGGGGGCTGTTAGAAGGGTCCTGAGGTGCTCTTGAAGAGTCTGGGAGCCTTTAGAAAGGACCTGAGTGGCTCTAGAATGGTCTTGGGGCCTAAAAATGGCGGGAATCTGCGTCAAAATGGCCGCCGCCCGATTCAAAAATGGCAGGTGCCCGACCTCAAAATGGCGGGATTCGGCTTCAAAATGGCCGCCGCCCGATTCTAAAATGGCTGCTGGCGGACTTCAAAATGGCGAGAATCGGCTTCAAAATGACCGCCGCCCGGTTCAAAAAGGGCGGCTTCCCGAACACAAAATGGCGGGAGTCGGCTTCAAAATGGCCGCCGCCCTATTCTAAAATGGCGGCTGCCCGACCTCAATATGGCGGGAGTCGGCTTCAAAATGGCCGCCGCCCGATTAAAAAATGGCTGCCGCCTGAACACAAAATGGCGGGAGTCGGCTTCAAAATGGCCGCCGCCCATTTGAAAAATGGCTGCCGCCTGAACTCAAAATGGCGGGACTCGGCTTCAAAATGGCCGCCGCCCGATTCAGAAATGGTTGCCGCCAGAACTCAATATGGCGGTAGTAGGCTTCAAAATGGCCGGCGCCCGATTCAAAAATGGCTGCCGCCTGAACTCAAAATGGCTGGAGTCAGCTTCAAAATGGCCGCCGCCCGATTCAAAAATGGCGGCTGCCCGGTCTCGAAATTGCGGAAGCCGGCTTCAAAATGGACGCCGCCCGATTCAAAAATGGTGGCTGCCCGATCTCAAAATGGCGGGAGTTAGCTTAAAAATGGTGGATGCCGGATTGAAACATGGCGGCTGTGTGAGTTGAAAATTTCTTCTTTTAGTTTCTTTTTTGTTTTTTTGTGTGTGTGTTTTGATTGGGTGCTTTCTCTTTTAGGCATTGTTTTTGAGAGGTTTTTTTGAGGAGTGTTATCTGGGGGCTCGGTTATGTAATTAATTTGTTTTGTCGTTGGGTGGGTGCTTAATTGCTTGATGGGTGAATGTTTGGGGTGGGTGCTTAATTGCTAACGGGTGAATGTTTGGGGTGGGTGCTTAATTGCTAACGGGTGAATGTTTGGGGTGGGTGCTTAATTGCTAACGGGTGAATGTTTGGGGTGGGTGTTTGGCAGGGCGGGTGCGCCCCATTCTAATGCCCCTCAGGACCCTTCTAAAGGCCGACAGACTCTTCTAATGCCCCTTAGGGCCTTTCTAAACGCCCCCAGACCCATCTAATGCCCTTTAGGGCTTTTCTAAAGGACCCCAGACCCCTCTAGAGACCTTCAGAACCTTTCTAAAGGCCCCCAGACTCGTCTAGCGCCTCTAAGGGCCATTCTAAAGACCCCCAGACCCATCTAGAGCCCCTCAAGACCCTTCTAAAGGCACCCAGACCATTCTAGTGCCCCTCAGGACCCTTCTAAAGGCCCGCAGACCCTTTTAGAGCCTTTCAAGACACTTCAAAGGGCCCCCAGACTTTTCAGATCCCCTCAGGACCCTGCTAAAGTCCCCCAGACCCATCTAATGCCCTTCAGGACCCATCTAAAAGCACCCAGACCCTTCTAGAGCCCTTCAGGTCCTTTCTAAAGGCCCCCAGACTCTTCTAGAGCCCCTCAGGACAATTCTAAAGGAAAACAGACCCTTCTAGAGCTATTCAGGGCCTTTCTAAAGGCCCCCAGACCCTTGTAATGCCCTTCAAGACCATTCTAAAGCAACATAGAACATACTAATGCCCCTAAGGACCCTTCTAATGCAACTCAGGGTCTTTCTAAAGGCCCCCAGACCCTTCTAATGCCCCTGAAGACCCTTCTAAAGGCCCCCAGACTCTTCTAATGACCCTCATGAGCTTTCTAAAGGCCCCAAGAACCTTCTAGAACCACTCAGGGCCTTCCTAAATGCCCCCAGAACCTTCTAATACCCCTCAGGGCCTTTCTAAAGGCCCCCAGACTCTTCTAGAGCCCCTCAGGACATTTCTAAAAGCCCCCAGACCCTTCTAATGCACATCAGGGCCTTTCTAAAGTACCCCAGACACTTCTAGAACCTCTCAGGGCCTTTCTATATGACCCCAGACCCTTCTAATGCCCCTCAGGGCCTTTCTAAATTACCCCAGACACTTCTAGAACCTCTCAGAGCCTTTCTATATGACCCCAGACCTCTGTAATACCACTCAGGGCCTTTCTAAAGGCCCTGAGAGCCTTATAATCCCCCTGAGGGCCTTTAAAAAGGCCCCCAGACCCTTCTGGACACCCTCAGGACGCTTCTAATAGCCCCAAGACCCTTCTAGAGCCCCTCAGGGCCTTTCTAAAGGCCTCCACACCCTTCTAATGACCCTCAAGACCCATGTAAAGGCCCCCAGACCCTTCTAGATTGCCTCAGGACCCATCTAAAAGCTCCCAGACCCTTCTAATGCCTTTCAGGACCCTTATGAAGGCCACAAGACCCTTCTAATGCCCGTCAGGACCTTTCTAAAGGCCCTCAGACCCTTCTAATGCCCCTCAGGGCATTTATAAAGGTTCCCAGACCCTTCTAGAGCCCGTCAGGACCCTTATAAAGGCCCCCAGACCATTCTAGAGCCCCTCAGGACACTTCTAAAGGCCCGCAGACCATTCTAATGCCCGTCAGGGCCTTTCTGAAGGTCCCCAGACCCTTCTACTGCCCCTCAGGAGCATTCTAAAGGCCCCCAGACCCTTCTAATGCCCCACAGGGCCTTTCTAAAGGTCGCCAGACACTTCTAGAGCACCTGAAGACCCTTCTAAAGGCCCTCAGACCCTTATAGAGCCCCTCAGGACCCTTCTAAAATTCCCCCAGACCCTGCGAATTCCCCTCAGGGCTTTTATAAGGGCACCCAGACCCTTCTAATGCCCCTCAGGATCCTTATAAAGGCACCCAGACCCTTCTAGAGCATCTCAGGACAGTTTTAAATGCCTCCAGACCCTTCTAGACCCTAACAGGACCATTCTAAAGGCCCCCAGACCCTTCTAGAACATATAAGGGGCTTTCTAACGCCCCCCAGACCATTCTAATGCCCCTCAGGGCCTTTTTAAATGCCCCCAGACCAATCAAATGCCCCTCAGAACCCTTCTAAAGGCCCCCAGACCCTTGTAATGCCCATCAGGGCCTTTCTAAAGGCCCCCATACCCTTCTAATGCCCCTCAGGACATTTCTAAAGGCCCCCAGACCCTTCTAGAGCCCCTCAGGACATTTCTAAAGACACCCAAACCATTCTAATGCCACTCAGGGCCTTTCTAAAGGCCGCGAGACCCTTATAATCCCCCTGAGGGCCTTTAAAAAGGTCCCCAGACCCTTCTGGACCCCCTCAGGACGTTTCTAATAGCCCCCAGACCCTTCTAGAGCCCCTCAGGGCCTTTCTAAAGGCCTCCACACCCTTCTAAAGACCCTCAAGACCCATGTAAAGGCCCCCAGACCCTTCTAGATTGCCTCAGGACCCATCTAAAAGCCCCCAGACCCTTCTAATGCCTTTCAGGACCTTTCTAAAGGCCTCCACACCCTTCTAATAAACCTCAAGACCCATGTAAAGGCCCCCAGACCCTTCTAGATTGCCTCAGGACCCATCTAAAAGCCCCCAGACCCTTCTAATGCCTTTCAGGACCCTTAGGAAGGCCACAAGACCTTTCTAATGCCCATCAGGACCTTTCTAAAGGCCCTCAGACCCTTCTATTGCCCCTCAGGGTATTTATAAAGGTTCCCAGACCCTTTTAGAGCCCGTCAGGACCCTTATAAAGGCCCCCAGACCATTCTAGAGCCCCTCAGGACACTTCTAAAGGCCCGCAGACCTTTCTAATGCCCGTCAGGGCCTTTCTAAAGGTCCCCAGACCCTTCTAGAGCCCGTCAGGACCCTTATAAAGGCCCCCAGACCATTCTAGAGCCCCTCAGGACACTTCTATAGGCCCTCAGACCCTTCTATTGCCCCTCAGGGCATTTATAAAGGTTCCCAGACCCTTCTAGAGCCAGTCAGGACCATTCTAAAGGCCCCCAGACCATTCTAATGCCCCTCAGGACCCTTCTAAAGGCCCCCAGACCCTTCTAATGCCCCTCAGGGCCTTTCTAAAGTACCCCAGACACTTCTAGAACCTCTCAGGGCCTTTCTATATGACCCCATACCTTTCTAATGCCCCTCAGGACATTTCTAAAGGCCCCCAGACCCTTCTAATGCCCCACAGGGCCTTTCTAAAAGTCCCCAGACCCTTCTAGAGCTCCTGAAGACCCTTCTAAAGGCCCCCAGACCCTTCTAATGCCACTCAGGGCCTTTCTAAAGGCTGCGAGACCCTTATCATCCCCCTGAGGGCCTTTAAAAAGGCCCCCAGACCCTTCTGGACCCCCTCAGGTCGCTTCTAATAGCCCCCAGACCCTTCTAGAGCCCCTCAGGGCCTTTCTAAAGGCCTCCACACCCTTCTAATGACCCTCAAGACCCATGTAAAGGCCCCCAGACCCTTCTAGATTGCCTCAGGACCCATCTAAAAGCCCCCAGACCCTTCTAATGCCTTTAAGGGCCTTTCTAAAGGCCTCCACACCCTTCTAATGACCGTCAAGACCCATGTAAAGGCCCATAGACCATTCTAGATGGCCTCAGGACCCGTCTAAAAGCCCCCAGACCCTTCTAATGCCTTTCAGACCCATTATGAAGGCCACAAGACCCTTCTAATGCCACTCAGGACCTTTCTAAAGGCCCCCAGACCCTTCTAATGCCCCACAGGGCCTTTGTAAAGGTCCCCAGACCCTTCTAGAGCCCCTGAAGACCCTTCTAAAGGCCCCCAGACCCTTATAGAGCCCCTCAGGACCCTTCTAAAGTCCCCCAGACCCTGCTAATTACCCTCAGGGCTTTTATAAGGGCCACAAGACCCTTCTAATGCCCCTCAGGACCCTTATAAAGGCACCCAGACCCTTCTAGAGCCTCTCAGGACAGTTTTAAATGCCTCCAGACCCTTCTAGACCCCTCAGGACCATTCTAAAGGCCCCCAGACCCTTCTAATGACCCTCAGGACCCTTCTAAAGGCCTCCAGACCCTTCTAATGCCCCTCAGGGCCTTTCTAAAGTACCCCAGACACTTCTAGAACCTCTCAGGGCCTTTCTATATGACCCCAGACCCTTGTAATGCCCCTCAGGGACTTTCTAAAGGCCCCCATACCCTTCTAATACCCCTCAGGACATTTCTAAATGCCCCCAGACCCTTCTAATGCCCCACAGGGCCTTTCTAAAGGTCCCCAGACCCTTCTAGAGCCCCTGAAGACCCTTCTAAAGGCCCGCAGGCCCTTATAGAGCCCCTCAGGACCCTTCTAAAGTCCCCCAGACGCTGCTAATTCCCCTCAGGGCTTTTATAAGGGCACCAAGACCCTTCAAATGCCCCTCAGGACCCTTATAAAGGCACCCAGACCCTTCTAGAGCCTCTCAGGACAGTTTTAAATGCCTCCAGACCCTTCTAGACCCCCTCAGGACCATTCTAAAGGCCCCCAGACCCTTCTAATGCCCCTCAGGACCCCTCTAAAGGCACCCAGACCCTTCTAGAGCCCCTCAGGACATTTCTAAAGGCACCCAGACCCTTCTAATGCCCTACTGGGTCTTTCTAAACGTCCCCACACCCTTCTAGAGCCCCTGAAGACCCTTCTAAAGGCCCCCAGACCCTTCTAATGCACCACAGGAGCATTCTAAAGGCCCCCAGACCCTTCTAATGCCCCTCAGGGCCTTTCTAAAGTACCCCAGACATTTCTAGAACCTCTCAGGGCCTTTCTATATGACCCCAGACCCTTGTAATGCCCCTCAGGGCCTTTCTAAAGGCCCCCATACCCTTCTAATGCCCCTCAGGACATTTCTAAAGGCCCCCAGACCCTTCTAGAGCCCCTCAGGACATTTCTAAAGGCACCCAGACCCTTCTAATGCCACTCAGGGCCTTTCTAAAGGCCGCGAGACACTTATAATCCCCCTGAGGGCCTTTCAAAAGGCCCCCAGACCCTTCTGGACCCACTCAGGACGCTTCTAATAGCCCCCAGACCCTTCTAGAGCCCCTCAGGGCCTTTCTAAAGGCCTCCACACCCTTCTAATGAACCTCAAGACCCATGTAAAGGCCCCCAGACCCTTCTAGATTGCCTCAGGACCCATCTAAAAGACCCCAGACCCTTCTAATGCCTTTCAGGGCCTTTCTAAAGGCCTCCACACCTTTCTAATGACCCTCAATACCCATGTAAAGGCCCCTAGACCCTTCTAGATTGCCTCAGGACCCATCTAAATCCCCCAGACCCTTCTAATGCCTTTCAGGACCCTTATGAAGGCCACAAGACCCTTCTAATGCCCCTCAGGACCTTTCTAAAGGCCCTCAGACCCTTCTAATGCCCCTCAGGGCATTTATAAATGTTCCCAGACCCTTCTAGAGCCCGTCAGGACCCTTATAAAGGCCCCCAGACCATTCTAGAGCCCCTCAAGACAATTCTAAAGGCCCGCAGACCATTCTAATGCCAGTCAGGGCCTTTCTAAAGGTCCCCAGACCCTTCTACTGCCCCTCAGGAGCATTCTAAAGGCCCCCAGACCCTTCTAATGCCCCACAGGGCCTTTCTAAAGGTCCCCAGACCCTTCTAGAGCCCCTGAAGACCCTTCTAAAGGCCCCCAGACCCTTATAGAGCCCCTCAGGACCCTTCTAAAGTCCCCCAGACCCTCCTAATTCCACTCAGAGCTTTTATAACGGCACCCGGACCCTTCTAATGCCCCTCAGGACCCTTATAAAATCACCCAGACCCTTTTAGAGCCTCTCAGGACAGTTTTAAATGCCTCCAGACCCTTCTAGACCCCCTTCAGGACCATTCTAAAGGCCCCCAGACCCTTCTAATGCCCCTCAGGACCCTTCTAAAGGCCCCCAGACCCTTCTAATGCCCCTCAGGGCCTTTCTAAAGTACCCCAGACACTTCTAGAACCTCTCAGGGCCTTTCTATATGACCCCAGACCCTTGTAATTCCCCTCAGGGCTTTTCTAAAGGCCCCCATACCCTTCTAATGCCCCTCAGGACATTTCTAAAGGCCCCCAGACCCTTCTAGAGCCCCTCAGGACATTTCTAAAGGCACCCAGACCCTTCTAATGCCACTAAGGGCCTTTCTAAAGCCCGCGAGACCCTTATAATCCCCCTGAGGGCCTTTAAAAAGGCCCCCAGACCCTTCTGGACCCCCTCAGGACGCTTCTAATAGCCCCCAGACCGTTCTAATGCCTTTCAGGACCCTTATGAAGGCCACAAGACCCTTCTAATGCCCCTCAGGACCTTTCTAAAGGCCCTCATACCCTTCTAATGCCCCTCAGGGCATTTATAAAGGTTCCCAGACCCTTTTAGAGCCCGTCAGGACCCTTATAAAGGCCCCCAGACCCTTCTAGAGCCCCTCAGGACATTTCTAAAGGCACCCAGACCCTTCTAATGCCACTCAGGGCCTTTCTAAAGGCCACAAGACCCTTATAATCCCCCTGAGGGCCTTTAAAAAGGCCCCCAGACCCTTCTGGACCCCCTCAGGACGCTTCTAATAGCCCCCAGACCCTTCTAGAGCCCCTCAGGGCCTTTCTAAAGGCCTCCACACCCTTCTAATGACCCTCAAGACCCATGTAAAGGCCCCCAGACCCTTCTAGATTGCCTCAGGACCCATCTAAAAGCCCCCAGACCCTTCTAATGCCTTTCAGGACCCTTATGAAGGCCACAAGACCCTTCTAATGCCCCTCAGGACCTTTCTAAAGGCCCTCAGACCCTTCTAATGCCCCTCAGGGCATTTATAAAGGTTCCCAGACCCCTCTAGAGCCCGTCAGGACCCTTCTAAAGGCCCCCAGACCTTTCTAGAGCTCCTCAGGACACTTCTAAAGGCCCGCAGACCATTCTAATGCCCGTCAGGGCCTTTCTAAAGGTCCCCAGACCCTTCTACTGCCCCTCAGGAGCATTCTAAAGGCCCCCAGACCCATCTAATGCCCCACAGGGCCTTTCTAAAGGTCCCCAGACCCTTCTAGAGCCACTGAAGACCGTTCAAAATGCCCCCAGACCCTTATAGAGCCCCTCAGGACCCTTCTAAAGACCCCCAGACCCTGCTAATTCCCCTCAGGGCTTTTATAAGGGCCACAAGACCCTTCTAATGCCCCTCAGGACCCTTATAAAGGCACCCAGACCCTTCTAGAGCCTCTCAGGACAGTTTTAAATGCCTCCAGACCCTTCTAGACCCCCTCAGGACCATTGTAAAGGCCCCCAAACACGTCTAATGCACCTCAGGACCCTTCTAAAGGCCCCCAGACCCTTCTAATGCCCCTCAGGACCCTTCTAAAGGCCCCCAGACCCTTCTAATGCCCCTCAGGGCCTTTCTAAAGTACCCCAGACACTTCTAGAACCTCTCAGGGCCTTTCTATATGACCCCAGACCCTTGTAATGCCCCTCAGGGCCTTTCTAAAGGCCCCCAGACCCTTCTAATGCCCCTCAGGGCCTTTCTAAAGTACCCCAGACACTTCTAGAACCTCTCAGGGCCTTTCTATATGACCCCAGACCCTTGTAATGCCCCTCAGGTCCTTTCTAAAGGCCCCCAGACCCTTCTAATGCCCCTCAGGACATTTCTAAAGGCCCCCAGACCCTTCTAGAGCCCCTCAGGACATTTCTAAAGGCACCCAGACCCTTCTAATGCCACTCAGGGCCTTTCTAAAGGCCGCGAGACCCTTATAATCCCCCTGAGGGCCTTTAAAAAGGCCCCCAGACCCTTCTGGACCCCCTCAGGACGCTTCTAATAGCCCCCAGACCCTTCTAGAACTCCTCAGGGCCTTTCTAAAGGCCTCCACACCCTTCTAATGACCCTCAAGACCCATGTAAAGCCCCCAGACCCTTCTAGATTGCCTCAGGACCCATCTAAAAGCCCCCAGACCCTTCTAATGCCTTTCAGGACCCTTATGAAGGCCACAAGACCCTTCTAATGCCCCTCAGGACCTTTCTAAAGGCCCTCAGACCCTTCTATTGCCCCTCAGGGCATTTATAAAGGTTTCCAGACCCTTCTAGAGCCCGTCAGGACCCTTATAAAGGCCCCCAGACCATTCTAGAGCCCCTCAGGACACTTCTAAATGCCCGCAGACCATTCTAATGCCTGTCAGGGCCTTTTTAAAGGTCCCCACACCCTTCTACTGCCCCTCAGGAGCATTCTAAAGGCCCCCAGACCCTTCTAATGCCCCACAGGGCCTTTCTAAAGGTCTCTAGACCCTTCTAGAGCCCCTGAAGACCCTTCTAAAGGCCCCCAGACCCTTCTAATTCCACTCAGGGCCTTTCTAAATGCCGCGAGACCCTTATCATCCCCCTGAGGGCCTTTAAAAAGGCCCCCAGACCCTTCTGGACCACCTCAGGACGCTTCTAAAAGTCCCCAGACCCTTCTAGAGCCCCTCAGGGCCTTTCTAAAGGCCTCCACACCCTTCTAATGACCGTCAAGACCCATGTAAAGGCCCCCAGACCCTTCTAGATTGCCTCAGGACCCATCTAAAAGCCCCCAGACCCTTCTAATGCATTTCAGGACCCTTATGAAGGCCACAAGACCCTTCTAATTCCCCTCAGGACCTTTGTAAAGGCCCTCAGACTATTCAAATGCCCCTCAGGACTCTTTTAAAGGACCCCAGACCCTTCTAATGCCCCTCAGGGCCTTTCGAAATTACCCCAGACACTTCTAGAACCTCTCAGAGCCTATCTATATGACCCCAGACCCTTGTAATGCCACTCAGGGCCTTTCTAAAGGCAGCGAGACCCTTCTAATCCCCCTGAGGGCCTTTAAAAAGGCCCCCAGACCCTTCTGGACCCCCTCAGGACGCTTCTAATAGCCCCCAGACCATTCTAGAGCACCTCAGGGCCTTTCTAAAGGCCTCCACACCCTTCTAATGACCCTCAAGACCCATGTAAAGGCCCCCAGACCCTTCTAGATTGCCTGAGGACCCATCTAAAAGCCCCCAGACCCTTCTAATGCCTTTCAGGACCCTTATAAAGGCCACAAGACCCTTCTAATGCCCCTCAGGACCTTTCTAAAGGCCCTCGGACCCTTCTAATGCCCCTCAGGGCATTTATAAAGGTTCCCAGACCCTTCTAGAGCCCGTCAGGACAGTTTTAAATGCCTCCAGACCCTTCTAGACCCCCTCAGGACCATTGTAAAGGCCCCCAAACACGTCTAATGCACCTCAGGACCCTTCTAAAGGCCCCCAGACCCTTCTAATGCCCCTCAGGACCCTTCTAAAGGCCCCCAGACCCTTCTAATGCCCCTCAGGGCCTTTCTAAAGTACCCCAGACACTTCTAGAACCTCTCAGGGCCTTTCTATATGACCCCAGACCCTTGTAATGCCCCTCAGGGCCTTTCTAAAGGCCCCCAGACCCTTCTAATGCCCCTCAGGGCCTTTCTAAAGTACCCCAGACACTTCTAGAACCTCTCAGGGCCTTTCTATATGACCCCAGACCCTTGTAATGCCCCTCAGGTCCTTTCTAAAGGCCCCCAGACCCTTCTAATGCCCCTCAGGACATTTCTAAAGGCCCCCAGACCCTTCTAGAGCCCCTCAGGACATTTCTAAAGGCACCCAGACCCTTCTAATGCCACTCAGGGCCTTTCTAAAGGCCGCGAGACCCTTATAATCCCCCTGAGGGCCTTTAAAAAGGCCCCCAGACCCTTCTGGACCCCCTCAGGACGCTTCTAATAGCCCCCAGACCCTTCTAGAACTCCTCAGGGCCTTTCTAAAGGCCTCCACACCCTTCTAATGACCCTCAAGACCCATGTAAAGCCCCCAGACCCTTCTAGATTGCCTCAGGACCCATCTAAAAGCCCCCAGACCCTTCTAATGCCTTTCAGGACCCTTATGAAGGCCACAAGACCCTTCTAATGCCCCTCAGGACCTTTCTAAAGGCCCTCAGACCCTTCTATTTCCCCTCAGGGCATTTATAAAGGTTTCCAGACCCTTCTAGAGCCCGTCAGGACCCTTATAAAGGCCCCCAGACCATTCTAGAGCCCCTCAGGACACTTCTAAATGCCCGCAGACCATTCTAATGCCTGTCAGGGCCTTTTTAAAGGTCCCCACACCCTTCTACGGCCCCTCAGGAGCATTCTAAAGGCCCCCAGACCCTTCTAATGCCCCACAGGGCCTTTCTAAAGGTCTCTAGACCCTTCTAGAGCCCCTGAAGACCCTTCTAAAGGCCCCCAGACTCTTCTAATTCCACTCAGGGCCTTTCTAAATGCCGCGAGACCCTTATCATCCCCCTGAGGGCCTTTAAAAAGGCCCCCAGACCCTTCTGGACCACCTCAGGACGCTTCTAAAAGTCCCCAGACCCTTCTAGAGCCCCTCAGGGCCTTTCTAAAGGCCTCCACACCCTTCTAATGACCGTCAAGACCCATGTAAAGGCCCCCAGACCCTTCTAGATTGCCTCAGGACCCATCTAAAAGCCCCCAGACCCTTCTAATGCATTTCAGGACCCTTATGAAGGCCACAAGACCCTTCTAATTCCCTTCAGGACCTTTGTAAAGGCCCTCAGACTATTCAAATGCCCCTCAGGACTCTTTTAAAGGACCCCAGACCCTTCTAATGCCCCTCAGGGCCTTTCGAAATTACCCCAGACACTTCTAGAACCTCTCAGAGCCTATCTATATGACCCCAGACCCTTGTAATGCCACTCAGGGCCTTTCTAAAGGCAGCGAGACCCTTCTAATCCCCCTGAGGGCCTTTAAAAAGGCCCCCAGACCCTTCTGGACCCCCTCAGGACGCTTCTAATAGCCCCCAGACCATTCTAGAGCACCTCAGGGCCTTTCTAAAGGCCTCCACACCCTTCTAATGACCCTCAAGACCCATGTAAAGGCCCCCAGACCCTTCTAGATTGCCTGAGGACCCATCTAAAAGCCCCCAGACCCTTCTAATGCCTTTCAGGACCCTTATAAAGGCCACAAGACCCTTCTAATGCCCCTCAGGACCTTTCTAAAGGCCCTCGGACCCTTCTAATGCCCCTCAGGGCATTTATAAAGGTTCCCAGACCCTTCTAGAGCCCGTCAGGACCCTTATAAAGGCCCCCAGACCATTCTAGAGCCCCTCAGGACACTTCTAAAGGCCCGCAGACCACTCTAATGCCCATCAGGGCCTTTCTAAAGGTCCCCAGACCCTTCTACTGCCCCTCAGGAGCATTCTAAAGGCCCCCAGACCCTTCTAATGCCCCACAGGGCCTTTCTAATGGTCTCCAGACCCTTCTAGAGCCCCTGAAGACCCTTCTAAAGACCCCCAGACCCTTATAGAGCCCCTCAGGACCCTTCTAAAGTCCCCCAGACCCCGCTAATTCCCCTCAGGGCTTTTATAAGGGCACCCAGACCCTTCTAATGCCCCTCAGGACCCAAATAAAGGCACCCAGACCCTTCGAGAGCCTCTCAGGACAGTTTTAAATGCCTCCAGACCCTTCTAGACCCCCTCAGGACCATTCTAAAGCCCACCAGACCCTTCTAATGCCCCTCAGGACCCTTCTAAAGGCCCCCAGACCCTTCTAATGCCCCTCAGGGCCTTTCTAAAGTACCCCAGACACTTCTAGAACCTCTCAGGGCCTTTCTATATGACCCCAGACCCTTGTAATGCCACTCAGGGCCTTTCTAAAGGACCCATACCCTTCTAATGCCCCTCAGGACATTTCTAAAGGCCCGCAGACCCTTCTAGAGCCCCTCAGGACATTTCTAAAGGCCCCCAGACCCTTCTAATGCCCCTCAGGACCCTTCTAAAGGCTGCCAGACCCTTCTAATGCCAATCAGGACCCTTCTAAAGGCCCCCAGACCCTTCTAATGCCCCACAGGGCCTTTCTAAAGGTCCCCAGACCCTTCCAGAGACCCTGAAGACCCTTCTAAAGGCCCCCAGACCCTTATAGAGCCCCTCAGGACCCTTCTAAAGTCCCCCGGACCCTGCTAATTCCCCTCAGGGCTTTTATAACGGCCACAAGACCCTTCTAATACCCCTCAGGACCCTTATAAAGGCACCCAGACCCTTCTAGAGCCTCTCAGGACAGTTTTAAATGACTCCAGACCCTTCTAGACCCCTTCAGGACCACTCTAAAGGCCCCCAGACCCTTCTAATGCCCCTCAGGACCCATCTAAAGTCCCCCAGACCCTTCTAATGCCCCTCAGGGCCTTTCTAAAGTACCCCAGACACTTCTAGAACCTCTCAGGGCCTTTCTATATGACCCCAGACCCTTGTAATGCCCCTCAGGGCCTTTCTAAAGGCCCCCATACCCTTCTAATGCCCCTCAGGACATTTCAAAAGGCCCCCAGACCCTTCTAGAGCCCCTCAGGACCCTTCTAAAGGCCCCCAGACCCTTCTAATGCCCCTCAGGGCCTTTCTAAAGTACCCCAGACACTTCTAGAACCTCTCAGGGCCTTTCTATATGACCCCAGACCCTTGTAATGCCCCTTAGGGCCTTTCTAAAGGCCCCCATACCCTTCTAATGCCCCTCAGGACATTTCTAAAGGCCTCCAGACCCTTCTAGACCCCCTCAGGAGCATTCTAAAGGCCCCCAGACCCGTCTAATTCCCCTCAGGACCCTTCTAAAGGCCCCCAGACCCTTCTAATGCCCCTCAGGGCCTTTCTAACGTACCCCAGACACTTCTAGAACCTCTCAGGGCCTTTCTATATGACCCCTGACCCTTGTAATGCCACTCAGGGCCTTTCTAAAGGACCCATACCCTTCTAATGCACCTCAGGACATTTCTAAATGCCCGCAGACCCTTCTAGAGCCCCTCAGGACATTTCTAAAGGCACCCAGACCCTTCTAATGCCCCTCAGGACCCTTCTAAAGGCCCCCAGACCCTTCTAATGCCCGTCAGGACCCTTCTAAAGGCCCCCAGACCCTTCTAATGCCCCTCAGGGCATTTATAAAGTAGCCCAGACACTTCTAGAACCTCTCAGAGCCTTTCTATATGACCCCAGACCCTTGTAATGCCCCTCAGGGCCTTTCTAAAGGTCACCAGACCCTTCTACTGCCCCTCAGGAGCATTCTAAAGGCCCCCAGACCCTTCTAATGCCCCACAGGGCCTTTCTAAAGGTCCCCAGACCCTTCTAGAGCCCCTGAAGACCCTTCTAAAGGCCCTCAGACCCTTATAGAGCCCCTCAGGACCCTTCTAAAGTACCCCAGACCCTGCTAATTCCCCTCACGGCTTTTCTAAGGGCCACAAGACCCTTCGAATGCCCCTCAGGACCCTTATAAAGGCACCCAGACCCTTCTAGAGCCTCTCAGGACAGTTTTAAATGCCTCCAGACCATTCTAGACCCTCCCAGGACCATTCTAAAGGCCCCCAGACCGTTCTAATGCCCCTCAGGACCCTTCTAAAGGCCCCCAGACCCTTCTAATGCCCCTCAGGGCCTTTCTAAAGGCCCCCAGACAGTTCTAGAACCTCTCAGGGCCTTTCTATATGACCCCAGACCCTTGTAATGCCCCTCAGGGCCTTTCTAAAGGTCCCCATACCCTTCTAATGCCCCTCAGGACATTTCTAAAGGCCCCCAGACCCTTCTAGAGCCCCTCAGGTCATTTCTAAAGGCACCCAGACCCTTCTAATGCCACTCAGGGCCTTTCTAAAGGCCGCGAGACCCTTATAATCCCCCTGAGGGCCTTTAAAAAGGCCCCCAGACCCTTCTGGACCCCCTCAGGACGCTTCTAATAGCCCCCAGACCCTTCTAGAGCCCCTCAGGGCCTTTCTAAAGGTCTCCACACCCTTCTAATGACCCTAAAGACCATGTAAAGGCCCCCAGACCCTTCTAGATTGCCTCAGGACCCATCTAAAAGCCCGCAGACCCTTCTAATGCCTTTCAGGACCCTTATGAAGGCCACAAGACCCTTCTAATGCCCCTCAGGACCTTTCTAAAGGCCCTCAGACCCTTCTAATGCCCCTCAGGGCATTTATAAAGGTTCCCAGACCCTTCTAGAGCCCGTCAGGACCCATATAAAGGCCCCCAGACCATACTAGAGCCCCTCAGGACACTTCTAAAGGCCCGCAGACCATTCTAATGTCCGTCAGGGCCTTTCTAAAGGTCCCCAGACCCTTCTACTGCCCCTCAGGAGCATTCTAAAGGACCCCAGACCCTTCTAATGCCCCACAGGGCCTTTCTAAAGGTCCCCAGACCCTTCTAGAGCACCTGAAGACACTTCTAAAGGCCCCCAGACCCTTCTAGAGCCCCTCAGGACCCTTCTAAAGTCCCCCAGACCCTGCTAATTCCCCTCAGGGCTTTTATAAGGGCACCCAGACCCTTCTAATGCCCGTCAGGACCCTGATAAAGGCCCCCAGACCCATCTAATGCCACTCAGGGCCTTTCTAAAGTACCCCAGACACTTCTAGAACCTCTCAGGGCCTTTCTATATGATCCCAGACCCTTGTAATGCCCCTCAGGGCCGTTCTAAATGCCCCCAGACCCTTCTAATGCCTCTCAGGACATTTCTAAAGGCCCCCAGACCCTTCTAGAGCCCCTCAGGACATTTCTAAAGGCACCCAGACCCTTCTAATGCCACTCAGGGCCTTTCTAAAGGCCGCGAGACCCTTATAATCCCCCTGAGGGCCTTTAAAAAGGCCCCAAGACCCTTTTGGACCCCCTCAGGACTCTTCTAATAGCCCCCAGACCCTTCTAGAGCTCCTAAGGGCCTTTCTAAAAGCCTCCACACCCTTCTAATGACACTCAAGACCCATGTAAAGGCCCCCAGACCCTTCTAGATTGCCTCAGGACCCATCTAAAAGCCCCCAGACCCTTCTAATGCCTTTCAGGACTCTTATGAAGGCCACAAGACCCTTCTAATGCCCCTCAGGCCTTTCTAAAGGCCCCCATACCCTTCTAATGCCCCTCAGGACATTTCTAAAGGCCCCCAGACCCTTCTAGAGCCCCTCAGGACATTTCTAAAGGCACCCAGACCCTTCTAATGCCACGCAGGGCCTTTCTATAGGCCGCGAGACCCTTATAATCCCCCTGAGGGCCTTTAAAAAGGCCCCCAGACCCTTCTGGACCTCCTCAGGACGATTCTAATAGCCCCCAGACCCTTCTAGAACCCCTCAGGGCCTTTCTAAAGGCCTCCACACCCTTCTAATGACCCTCAAGACCCATGTAAAGGCCCCTAGACCCTTCTAGATTGCCTCAGGACCCATCTAAAAGCCCCCAGACACTTCTAATGCCTTTCAGGGCCTTTCTAAAGGCCTCCACACCCTTCTAATGACCCTCAAGACCCATGTAAAGGCCCCTAGACCCTTCTAGATTGCCTCAGGACCCATCTAAAAGCCCCCAGACCCTTCTAATGCCTTTCAGGACCCTTATGAAGGCCACAAGACCCTTCTAATGCACCTCAGGACCTTTCTAAAGGCCCTCAGACCCTTCTAATGCCCCTCAGGGCATTTATAAAGGTTTCCAGACCCTTCTAGAGCCCGTCAGGACCCTTATAAAGGCCCCCAGACCATTCTAGAGCCCCTCAGGACACTTCTAAAGGCCCGCAGACCATTCTAGTGCCCATCAGGGCCTTTCTAAAGGTCCCCAGACCCTTCTACTGCACCTCAGGAGCATTCTAAAGGCCCCCAGACCCTTCTAATGCCCCACAGGGCCATTCTAATGGTCTCCAGACCCTTCTAGAGCCCCTGAAGACCCTTCTAAAGACCCACAGACCCTTATAGAGCCCCTCAGGACCCTTCTAAAGTCGCCCAGACCCTGCTAATTCGCCTCAGGGCTTTTATAAGGGCACCCAGACCCTTCTAATGCCCCTCAGGACCCTTATAAAGGCACCCAGACCCTTCTAGAGCCTCTCAGGACAGTTTTAAATGCCTCCAGACCCTTCTAGACCCCCTCAGGACCATTCTAAAGGCCCCCAGACCCTTCTAATGCCCCTCAGGACCCTTCTAAAGGCCCCCAGACCCTTCTAATGCCCCTCAGGGCCTTTCTAACGTACCCCAGACACTTCTAGAACCTCTCAGGGCCTTTCTATATGACCCCAGACCCTTGTAATGCCACTCAGGGCCTTTCTAAAGGACCCATACCCTTCTAATGCCACTCAGGACATTTCTAAAGGCCCGCAGACCCTTCTAGAGCCCCTCAGGACATTTCTAAAGGCACCCAGACCCTTCTAATGCCCCTCAGGACCCTTCTAAAGGCCCCCAGACCCTTCTAATGCCCGTCAGGACCCTTCTAAAGGCCCCCAGACCATTCTAATGCCCCTCAGGGCCTTTCTAAAGTAGCCCAGACACTTCTAGAACCTCTCAGAGCCTTTCTATATGACCCCAGACCCTTGTAATGCCCCTCAGGGCCTTTCTAAAGGTCACCAGACCCTTCTACTGCCCCTCAGGAGCATTCTAAAGGCCCCCAGACCCTTCTAATGCCCCACAGGGCCTTTCTAAAGGTCCCCAGACCCTTCTAGAGCCCCTGAAGACCCTTCTAAAGGCCCTCAGACCCTTATAGAGCCCCTCAGGACCCTTCTAAAGTCCCCCAGACCCTGCTAATTCCCCTCAGGGCTTTTATAAGGGCCACAAGACCCTTCTAATGCCCCTCAGGACCCTTATAAAGGCACCGAGACCTTTCTAGAGCCTCTCAGGACAGTTTTAAATGCCTCCAGACCATTCTAGACCCCCCCAGGACCATTCTAATGGCCCCCAGACCCTTCTAATGCCCCTCAGGACCCTTCTAAAGGCCCCCAGACCCTTCTAATGCCCCTCAGGGCCTTTCTAAAGGCCCCCAGAAACTTCTAGAACCTCTCAGGGCCTTTCTATATGACCCCAGACCCTTTTAATGACCCTCAGGGCCTTTCTAAAGGCCCCCATACCCTTCTAATTCCCCTCAGGACATTTCTAAAGGCCCCCAGACCCTTCTAGAGCCCCTCAGGACATTTCTAAAGGCACCCAGACCCTTCTAATGCCACTCAGGGCCTTTCTAAAGGCAGCGAGACCATTATAATCCCCATGAGGGCCTTTAAAAAGGCCCCCAGACCCTTCTGGACCCACTCAGGACGATTCTAATAGCCCCCAGACCCTTCTAGATCCCCTGAGGGCCTTTCTAAAGGCCTCCACACCCTTCTAATGACCCTAAAGACCATGTAAAGGCCCCCAGACCCTTCTAGATTGCCTCAGGACCCATCTAAAAGCACCCAGACCCTTCTAATGCCTTTCAGGGCCTTTCTAAAGGCCTCCACACCCTTCTAATGACCCTCAAGACCCATGTAAAGGCCCCCAGACCCTTCTAGATTGCCTCAGGACCCATCTAAAAGCCCCCAGACCCTTCTAATGCCTTTCAGGACCCTTATGAAGGCCACAAGATCCTTCTAATGCCCCTCAGGACCTTTCTAAAGGCCCTCAGACCCTTCTAATGCCCCTCAGGGCATTTATAAAGGTTCCCAGACCCTTCTAGAGCCCGTCAGGACCCTTATAAAGGCCCCCAGACCATTCTAGAGCCCCTCAGGACACTTCTAAAGGCCCGCAGACCATTCTAATGCCCGTCAGGGCCTTTCTAAAGGTCCACAGACCATTCTACTGCCCCTCAGGAGCATTCTAAAGGCCCCCAGACCCTTCTAATGCCACACGGTGCCATTCTAAAGGTCCCCAGACCTTTCTAGAGCCCCTGAAGACCATTCTAAAGGCCCCCAGACCCTTATAGAGCCCCTCAGGACGCTTCTAATGTCCCCCAGACCCTGCTAATTCCCCTCAGGGCTTTTATAAGTGCCACAAGACCCTTCTAATGCCCCTCAGGTCCCTTATAAAGGCACCCAGACCCTTCTAGAGCCTCTCAGGGCAGTTTTAAATGCCTCCAGAGCCTTCTAGACCCCCTCAGGACCATTCTAAAGGCCCCCAGACCCTTCTAATGCCTTTCAGGACCCTTCTAAAGGCCCCCAGACCCTTCTAATGCCCCTCAAGTCCTTTCTAAAGTACCCCAGACACTTCTAGAACCTCTCAGGGCCTTTCTATATGACCCCGGACCCTTGTAATGCCCCTCAGGGCCTTTCTAAAGGCCCCCAGACCCTTCTAATGCCCCTCAGGACATTTCTAAAGGTCCCCAGACCCTTCTAGAGCCCCTGAAGACCCTTCTAAAGGCCCCCAGACCCTTATAGAGCCCCTCAGGACACTTCTAAAGTCCCCCAGACCCTGCTAATTCCCCTCAGTGCTTTTATAAGTGCCACAAGACCCTTCTAATGCCCCTCAGGACCCTTATAAAGGCACCCAGACCCTTCTAGAGCCTCTCAGGGCAGTTTTAAATGCCTCCAGAGCCTTCTAGACCCCCTCAGGACCATTCTAAAGGCCCCCAGACCCTTCTAATGCCCCTCAGGACCCTTCTAAAGGCCCCCAGACCCTTCTAATGCCCCTCAGGGCCTTTCTAAAGTACCCCAGACACTTCTAGAACCTCTCAGGGCCTTTCTATATGACCCCGGACCATTGTAATGCCCCTCAGGGCCTTTCTAAAGGCCCCCAGACCCTTCTAATGCCCCTCAGGACATTTCTAAAGGCCCCCAGACCCTTCTAGAGCCCCTCAGGACATTTCTAAAGGCACCCAGACCCTTCTAATGCCACTCAGGGCCTTTCTAAAGGCCGCGAGACCCTTATAATCCCCCTGAGGGCCTTTAAAAAGGCCCCCAGACCCTTCTGGACCCCCACAGGACGCTTCTAATAGCCCCCAGACCCTTCTAGAGCTCCTCAGGGCCTTTCTAAAGGCCTCTACACCCTTCTAATGACCCTCAAGACCCATGTAAAGGCCCCCAGACCCTTCTAGATTGCCTCAGGACCCATCTAAAAGCCCCCAGACCTATCTAATGCCTTTCAGGGCCTTTCTAAAGGCCTCCACACCCTTCTAATGACCCTCAAGACCCATGTAAAGGCCCCTAGACCCTTCTAGATTGCCTCAGGACCCATCTTAAAGCCCCCAGACCCTTCTAATGCCTTTCAGGTCCCTTATGAAGGCCACAAGACCCTTCTAATGCCCCTCAGGACCTTTCTAAAGGCCCTCAAACCCTTCTATTGCCCCTCAGGGCATTTATAAAGGTTTCCAGACCCTTCTAGAGCCCGTCAGGACCCTTATAAAGGCCCCCACACCATTCTAGAGCCCCTCAGGACACTTCTAAATGCCCGCAGACCATTCTAATGCCTGTCAGGGCCTTTCTAAAGGTCCCCAGACCCTTCTACTGCCCCTCAGGAGCATTCTAAAGGCCCCCAGACCCTTCTAATGCCCCACAGGGCCTTTCTAAAGGTCTCTAGACCCTTCTAGAGCCCCTGAAGACCCTTCTAAAGGCCCCCAGACCCTTCTAATTCCACTCAGGGCCTTTCTAAATGCCGCGAGACCCTTATCATCCCCCTGAGGGCCTTTAAAAAGGCCCCCAGACCCTTCTGGACCACCTCAGGACGTTTCTAAAAGCCCCCAGACCCTTCTAGAGCCCCTCAGGGCCTTTCTAAAGGCCTCCACACCCTTCTAATGACCCTCAAGACCCATGTAAAGGCCCCCAGACCCTTCTAGATTTCCTCAGGACCCATCTAAAAGCCCCCAGACCCTTCTAATGCCTTTCAGGACCCTTATGAAGGCCACAAGACCCTTCTAATGCCCTTCAGGACCTTTCTAAAGGCCCTCAGACTATTCAAATGCCCCTCAGGACTCTTTTAAAGGACCCCAGACCCTTCTAATGCCCCTCAGGGCCTTTCTAAATTACCCCAGACACTTCTAGAACCTCTCAGAGCCTATCTATATGACCCCAGACCCTGTAATGCCACTCAGGGCCTTTCTAAAGGCAGCGAGACCCTTATAATCCTCCTGAGGGCCTTTAAAAAGGCCCCCAGACCCTTCTGGACCCCCTCAGGACGCTTCTAATAGCCCCCAGACCATTCTAGAGCCCCTCAGGGCCTTTCTAAAGGCCTCCACACCCTTCTAATGACCCTCAAGACCCATGTAAAGGCCCCCAGACCCTTCTAGATTGCCTCAGGACCCATCTAAAAGCCCCCAGACCCTTCTAATGCCTTTCAGGACCCTTATAAAGGCCACAAGACCCTTCTAATGCCCCTGAGGACCTTTCTAAAGGCCCTCAGACCCTTCTAATGCCCCTCAGGGCATTTATAAAGGTTCCCAGACCCTTCTAGAGCCCGTCAGGACCCTTATAAAGGCCCCCAGACCATTCTAGAGCCCCTCAGGACACTTCTAAAGGCCCGCAGACCATTCTAATGCCCGTCAGGGCCTTTATAAAGGTCCCCAGACCCTTCTACTGCCCCTCAGGAGCATTCTAAAGGCACCCAGACCCTTCTAATGCCCCACAGGGCCTTTCTAATGGTCTCCAGACCCTTCTAGAGCCCCTGAAGACCCTTCTAAAGACCCCCAGACCCTTATAGAGCCCCTCAGGACCCTTCTATAGTCCCCCAGACCCCGCTAATTCCCCTCAGGGCTTTTATAATGGCACCCAGACCCTTCTAATGCCCCTCAGGACCCAAATAAAGGCAGCCAGACCCTTCGAGAGCCTCTCAGGACAGTTTTAAATGCCTCCAGACCCTTCTAGACCCCCTCAGGGCCATTCTAAAGTCCACCAGACCCTTCTAATGCCCCTCAGGACCCTTCTAAAGGCCCCCAGACCCTTCTAATGCCCCTCAGGGCCTTTCTAAAGTACCCCAGACACTTCTAGAACCTCTCAGGGCCTTTCTATATGACCCCAGACCTTTGTAATGCCACTCAGGGCCTTTGTAAAGGACCCATATCCTTCTAATGCCCCTCAGGACATTTCTAAAGGCCCGCAGACCCTTCTAGAGCCCCTCAGGACATTTCTAAAGGCCCCCAGACCCTTCTAATGCCCCTCAGGACCCTTCTAAAGGCTGCCAGACCCTTCTAATGCCAATCAGGACCCTTCTAAAGGCCCCCAGACCCTTCTAATGCCCCTCAGGGCCTTTCTAAAGGTCCCCAGACCATTCTACTGCCCCTCAGGAGCATTCTAAAGGCCCCCAGACCCTTCTAATGCCCCACAGGGCCTTTCTAAAGGTCCCCAGACCCTTCCAGAGACCCTGAAGACCCTTCTAAAGGCCCCCAGACCCTTATAGAGCCACTCAGGACCCTTCTAAAGTCCCCCAGACCCTGCTAATTCCCCTCAGGGCTATTTTAAGGGCCACAAGACCCTTCTAATGCCCCTCAGGACCCTTATAAAGGCACCCAGACCCTTCTAGAGCCTCTCAGGACAGTTTTAAATGCCTCCAGACCCTTCTAGACCCCCTCAGGACCATTCTAAAGGCCCCCAGACCCTTCTAATGCCCCTCAGGACCCATCTAAAGTCCCCCAGACCCTTCTAATGCCCCTCAGGGCCTTTCTAAATTACCCCAGACACTTCTAGAACCTCTCAGGGCCTTTCTATATGACCCCAGACCCTTGTAATGCCCCTCAGGGCCTTTCTAAAGGCCCCCAGACCCTTCTAATGCCCCTCAGGACATTTCTAAAGGCCCCCAGACCCTTCTAGAGCCCCTCAGGACCCTTCTAAAGGCCCCCAGACCCTTCTAATGCCCCTCAGGGCCTTTCTAAAGTACCCCAGACACTTCTAGAACCTCTCAGGGCCTTTCTATATGACCCCAGACCCTTGTAATGCCCCTTAGGGCCTTTCTAAAGGCCCCCATACCCTTCCATTGCGCCTCAGGACATTTCTAAAGGCCCCCAGACCCTTCTAGAGCCCCTCAGGACATTTCTAAAGGCACCCAGACCCTTCTAATGCCACTCAGGGCCTTTCTAAAGGCCGCGAGACCCTTATAATCCCCCTGAGGGATTTTAAAAAGGCCCCCAGACCCTTCTGGACCCCCTCAGGACGCTTCTAATAGCCCCCAGACCCTTCTAGAGCCCCTCAGGGCCTTTCTAAAGGCCTCCATACCCTTCTAATGACCCTCAAGACCCATGTAAAGGCCCCCAGACCCTTCTGGAGCCCCTGAAGACCCTTCTAAAGGCTCCCAGACCCTTATAGAGCCCCTCAGGACCCTTCTAATGTCCCCCAGACCCTGCTAATTCCCCTCAGGGCTTTTATAAGTGCCACAAGACCCTTCTAATGCCCCTCAGGACCCTTATAAAGGCACCCAGACCCTTCTAGAGCCTCTCAGGACAGTTTTAAATGCCTCCAGACCATTCTAGACCCCCTCAGGACCATTCTAAAGGCCCTCAGACCCTTCTAATGCCCCTCAGGACATTTCTAACGGCCCCCAGACCCTTCTAGAGCCCCTCAGGACATTTTTAAAGGCACCCAGACCCTTCTAATGCCCCTCAGGACCCTTCTAAAGGCCCCCAGACCCTTCTAATGCCCCTCAGGACCTTTCTAAAGTACCCCAGACACTTTTAGAACCTCTCAGGGCCTTTCTATATGACCCCAGACCCTTGTAATGCCCCTCAGGGCCTTTCTAAAGGCCCCCATACCCTTCTAATGCCCCTCAGGACATTTCTAAAGACCCCAGACCCTTCTAGAGCCCCTCAGGACATTTCTAAAGGCACCCAGACCCTTCTAATGCCTTTCAGGGCCTTTCTAAAGGCCTCCACACCCTTCTAATGACCCTCAAGACCCATGTACAGGCCCCCAGACCCTTCTAGATTGCCTCAGGACCCATCTAAAAGCCCCCAGACCCTTCTAATGCCTTTCAGGACCCTTATGAAGGCCACAAGATCCTTCTAATGCCCCTCAGGACCTTTCTAAAGGCCCTCAGACCATTCTAATGCCCCTCAGGGCATTTATAAAGGTTCCCAGACCCTTCTAGAGCCCGTCAGGACCCTTATAAAGGCCACCAGACCATTCTAGAGCCCCTCAGGACACTTCTAAAGGCCCGCAGACCATTCTAATGCCCGTCAGGGCCTTTCTAAAGGTCCCCAGACCCTTCTACTGCCCCTCAGGAGCATTCTAAAGGCCCCCAGACCCTTCTAATGCCCCACAGGGCCTTTCTAAAGGTCCCCAGACCCTTCTAGAGCCCCTGAAGACCCTTCTAAAGGCCCCCAGACCCTTATAGAGCCCCTCAGGACCCTTCTAAAGTCCCCCAGACCCTCCTAATTCCACTCAGAGCTTTTATAACGGCACCCGGACCCTTCTAATGCCCCTCAGGACCCTTATAAAATCACCCAGACCCTTTTAGAGCCTCTCAGGACAGTTTTAAATGCCTCCAGACCCTTCTAGACCCCCTTCAGGACCATTCTAAAGGCCCCCAGACCCTTCTAATGCCCCTCAGGACCCTTCTAAAGGCCCCCAGACCCTTCTAATGCCCCTCAGGGCCTTTCTAAAGTACCCCAGACACTTCTAGAACCTCTCAGGGCCTTTCTATATGACCCCAGACCCTTGTAATTCCCCTCAGGGCTTTTCTAAAGGCCCCCATACCCTTCTAATGCCCCTCAGGACATTTCTAAAGGCCCCCAGACCCTTCTAGAGCCCCTCAGGACATTTCTAAAGGCACCCAGACCCTTCTAATGCCACTCAGGGCCTTTCTAAAGCCCGCGAGACCCTTATAATCCCCCTGAGGGCCTTTAAAAAGGCCCCCAGACCCTTCTGGACCCCCTCAGGACGCTTCTAATAGCCCCCAGACCGTTCTAATGCCTTTCAGGACCCTTATGAAGGCCACAAGACCCTTCTAATGCCCCTCAGGACCTTTCTAAAGGCCCTCATACCCTTCTAATGCCCCTCAGGGCATTTATAAAGGTTCCCAGACCCTTTTAGAGCCCGTCAGGACCCTTATAAAGGCCCCCAGACCCTTCTAGAGCCCCTCAGGACATTTCTAAAGGCACCCAGACCCTTCTAATGCCACTCAGGGCCTTTCTAAAGGCCACAAGACCCTTATAATCCCCCTGAGGGCCTTTAAAAAGGCCCCCAGACCCTTCTGGACCCCCTCAGGACGCTTCTAATAGCCCCCAGACCCTTCTAGAGCCCCTCAGGGCCTTTCTAAAGGCCTCCACACCCTTCTAATGACCCTCAAGACCCATGTAAAGGCCCCCAGACCCTTCTAGATTGCCTCAGGACCCATCTAAAAGCCCCCAGACCCTTCTAATGCCTTTCAGGACCCTTATGAAGGCCACAAGACCCTTCTAATGCCCCTCAGGACCTTTCTAAAGGCCCTCAGACCCTTCTAATGCCCCTCAGGGCATTTATAAAGGTTCCCAGACCCCTCTAGAGCCCGTCAGGACCCTTCTAAAGGCCCCCAGACCTTTCTAGAGCTCCTCAGGACACTTCTAAAGGCCCGCAGACCATTCTAATGCCCGTCAGGGCCTTTCTAAAGGTCCCCAGACCCTTCTACTGCCCCTCAGGAGCATTCTAAAGGCCCCCAGACCCATCTAATGCCCCACAGGGCCTTTCTAAAGGTCCCCAGACCCTTCTAGAGCCACTGAAGACCGTTCAAAATGCCCCCAGACCCTTATAGAGCCCCTCAGGACCCTTCTAAAGACCCCCAGACCCTGCTAATTCCCCTCAGGGCTTTTATAAGGGCCACAAGACCCTTCTAATGCCCCTCAGGACCCTTATAAAGGCACCCAGACCCTTCTAGAGCCTCTCAGGACAGTTTTAAATGCCTCCAGACCCTTCTAGACCCCCTCAGGACCATTGTAAAGGCCCCCAAACACGTCTAATGCACCTCAGGACCCTTCTAAAGGCCACCAGACCCTTCTAATGCCCCTCAGGACCCTTCTAAAGGCCCCCAGACCCTTCTAATGCCCCTCAGGGCCTTTCTAAAGTACCCCAGACTCTTCTAGAACCTCTCAGGGCCTTTCTATATGACCCCAGACCCTTGTAATGCCCCTCAGGGCCTTTCTAAAGGCCCCCAGACCCTTCTAATGCCCCTCAGGGCCTTTCTAAAGTACCCCAGACACTTCTAGAACCTCTCAGGGCCTTTCTATATGACCCCAGACCCTTGTAATGCCCCTCAGGTCCTTTCTAAAGGCCCCCAGACCCTTCTAATGCCCCTCAGGACATTTCTAAAGGCCCCCAGACCCTTCTAGAGCCCCTCAGGACATTTCTAAAGGCACCCAGACCCTTCTAATGCCACTCAGGGCCTTTCTAAAGGCAGCGAGACCATTATAATCCCCATGAGGGCCTTTAAAAAGGCCCCCAGACCCTTCTGGACCCACTCAGGACGATTCTAATAGCCCCCAGACCCTTCTAGATCCCCTGAGGGCCTTTCTAAAGGCCTCCACACCCTTCTAATGACCCTAAAGACCATGTAAAGGCCCCCAGACCCTTCTAGATTGCCTCAGGACCCATCTAAAAGCACCCAGACCCTTCTAATGCCTTTCAGGGCCTTTCTAAAGGCCTCCACACCCTTCTAATGACCCTCAAGACCCATGTAAAGGCCCCCAGACCCTTCTAGATTGCCTCAGGACCCATCTAAAAGCCCCCAGACCCTTCTAATGCCTTTCAGGACCCTTATGAAGGCCACAAGATCCTTCTAATGCCCCTCAGGACCTTTCTAAAGGCCCTCAGACCCTTCTAATGCCCCTCAGGGCATTTATAAAGGTTCCCAGACCCTTCTAGAGCCCGTCAGGACCCTTATAAAGGCCCCCAGACCATTCTAGAGCCCCTCAGGACACTTCTAAAGGCCCGCAGACCATTCTAATGCCCGTCAGGGCCTTTCTAAAGGTCCACAGACCATTCTACTGCCCCTCAGGAGCATTCTAAAGGCCCCCAGACCCTTCTAATGCCACACGGTGCCATTCTAAAGGTCCCCAGACCTTTCTAGAGCCCCTGAAGACCATTCTAAAGGCCCCCAGACCCTTATAGAGCCCCTCAGGACGCTTCTAATGTCCCCCAGACCCTGCTAATTCCCCTCAGGGCTTTTATAAGTGCCACAAGACCCTTCTAATGCCCCTCAGGTCCCTTATAAAGGCACCCAGACCCTTCTAGAGCCTCTCAGGGCAGTTTTAAATGCCTCCAGAGCCTTCTAGACCCCCTCAGGACCATTCTAAAGGCCCCCAGACCCTTCTAATGCCTTTCAGGACCCTTCTAAAGGCCCCCAGACCCTTCTAATGCCCCTCAAGTCCTTTCTAAAGTACCCCAGACACTTCTAGAACCTCTCAGGGCCTTTCTATATGACCCCGGACCCTTGTAATGCCCCTCAGGGCCTTTCTAAAGGCCCCCAGACCCTTCTAATGCCCCTCAGGACATTTCTAAAGGTCCCCAGACCCTTCTAGAGCCCCTGAAGACCCTTCTAAAGGCCCCCAGACCCTTATAGAGCCCCTCAGGACACTTCTAAAGTCCCCCAGACCCTGCTAATTCCCCTCAGTGCTTTTATAAGTGCCACAAGACCCTTCTAATGCCCGTCAGGACCCTTATAAAGGCACCCAGACCCTTCTAGAGCCTCTCAGGGCAGTTTTAAATGCCTCCAGAGCCTTCTAGACCCCCTCAGGACCATTCTAAAGGCCCCCAGACCCTTCTAATGCCCCTCAGGACCCTTCTAAAGGCCCCCAGACCCTTCTAATGCCCCTCAGGGCCTTTCTAAAGTACCCCAGACACTTCTAGAACCTCTCAGGGCCTTTCTATATGACCCCGGACCATTGTAATGCCCCTCAGGGCCTTTCTAAAGGCCCCCAGACCCTTCTAATGCCCCTCAGGACATTTCTAAAGGCCCCCAGACCCTTCTAGAGCCCCTCAGGACATTTCTAAAGGCACCCAGACCCTTCTAATGCCACTCAGGGCCTTTCTAAAGGCCGCGAGACCCTTATAATCCCCCTGAGGGCCTTTAAAAAGGCCCCCAGACCCTTCTGGACCCCCACAGGACGCTTCTAATAGCCCCCAGACCCTTCTAGAGCTCCTCAGGGCCTTTCTAAAGGCCTCTACACCCTTCTAATGACCCTCAAGACCCATGTAAAGGCCCCCAGACCCTTCTAGATTGCCTCAGGACCCATCTAAAAGCCCCCAGACCTATCTAATGCCTTTCAGGGCCTTTCTAAAGGCCTCCACACCCTTCTAATGACCCTCAAGACCCATGTAAAGGCCCCTAGACCCTTCTAGATTGCCTCAGGACCCATCTTAAAGCCCCCAGACCCTTCTAATGCCTTTCAGGTCCCTTATGAAGGCCACAAGACCCTTCTAATGCCCCTCAGGACCTTTCTAAAGGCCCTCAAACCCTTCTATTGCCCCTCAGGGCATTTATAAAGGTTTCCAGACCCTTCTAGAGCCCGTCAGGACCCTTATAAAGGCCCCCACACCATTCTAGAGCCCCTCAGGACACTTCTAAATGCCCGCAGACCATTCTAATGCCTGTCAGGGCCTTTCTAAAGGTCCCCAGACCCTTCTACTGCCCCTCAGGAGCATTCTAAAGGCCCCCAGACCCTTCTAATGCCCCACAGGGCCTTTCTAAAGGTCTCTAGACCCTTCTAGAGCCCCTGAAGACCCTTCTAAAGGCCCCCAGACCCTTCTAATTCCACTCAGGGCCTTTCTAAATGCCGCGAGACCCTTATCATCCCCCTGAGGGCCTTTAAAAAGGCCCCCAGACCCTTCTGGACCACCTCAGGACGTTTCTAAAAGCCCCCAGACCCTTCTAGAGCCCCTCAGGGCCTTTCTAAAGGCCTCCACACCCTTCTAATGACCCTCAAGACCCATGTAAAGGCCCCCAGACCCTTCTAGATTGCCTCAGGACCCATCTAAAAGCCCCCAGACCCTTCTAATGCCTTTCAGGACCCTTATGAAGGCCACAAGACCCTTCTAATGCCCTTCAGGACCTTTCTAAAGGCCCTCAGACTATTCAAATGCCCCTCAGGACTCTTTTAAAGGACCCCAGACCCTTCTAATGCCCCTCAGGGCCTTTCTAAATTACCCCAGACACTTCTAGAACCTCTCAGAGCCTATCTATATGACCCCAGACCCTGTAATGCCACTCAGGGCCTTTCTAAAGGCAGCGAGACCCTTATAATCCTCCTGAGGGCCTTTAAAAAGGCCCCCAGACCCTTCTGGACCCCCTCAGGACGCTTCTAATAGCCCCCAGACCATTCTAGAGCCCCTCAGGGCCTTTCTAAAGGCCTCCACACCCTTCTAATGACCCTCAAGACCCATGTAAAGGCCCCCAGACCCTTCTAGATTGCCTCAGGACCCATCTAAAAGCCCCCAGACCCTTCTAATGCCTTTCAGGACCCTTATAAAGGCCACAAGACCCTTCTAATGCCCCTGAGGACCTTTCTAAAGGCCCTCAGACCCTTCTAATGCCCCTCAGGGCATTTATAAAGGTTCCCAGACCCTTCTAGAGCCCGTCAGGACCCTTATAAAGGCCCCCAGACCATTCTAGAGCCCCTCAGGACACTTCTAAAGGCCCGCAGACCATTCTAATGCCCGTCAGGGCCTTTATAAAGGTCCCCAGACCCTTCTACTGCCCCTCAGGAGCATTCTAAAGGCACCCAGACCCTTCTAATGCCCCACAGGGCCTTTCTAATGGTCTCCAGACCCTTCTAGAGCCCCTGAAGACCCTTCTAAAGACCCCCAGACCCTTATAGAGCCCCTCAGGACCCTTCTATAGTCCCCCAGACCCCGCTAATTCCCCTCAGGGCTTTTATAATGGCACCCAGACCCTTCTAATGCCCCTCAGGACCCAAATAAAGGCAGCCAGACCCTTCGAGAGCCTCTCAGGACAGTTTTAAATGCCTCCAGACCCTTCTAGACCCCCTCAGGGCCATTCTAAAGTCCACCAGACCCTTCTAATGCCCCTCAGGACCCTTCTAAAGGCCCCCAGACCCTTCTAATGCCCCTCAGGGCCTTTCTAAAGTACCCCAGACACTTCTAGAACCTCTCAGGGCCTTTCTATATGACCCCAGACCTTTGTAATGCCACTCAGGGCCTGTGTAAAGGACCCATATCCTTCTAATGCCCCTCAGGACATTTCTAAAGGCCCGCAGACCCTTCTAGAGCCCCTCAGGACATTTCTAAAGGCCCCCAGACCCTTCTAATGCCCCTCAGGACCCTTCTAAAGGCTGCCAGACCCTTCTAATGCCAATCAGGACCCTTCTAAAGGCCCCCAGACCCTTCTAATGCCCCTCAGGGCCTTTCTAAAGGTCCCCAGACCATTCTACTGCCCCTCAGGAGCATTCTAAAGGCCCCCAGACCCTTCTAATGCCCCACAGGGCCTTTCTAAAGGTCCCCAGACCCTTCCAGAGACCCTGAAGACCCTTCTAAAGGCCCCCAGACCCTTATAGAGCCACTCAGGACCCTTCTAAAGTCCCCCAGACCCTGCTAATTCCCCTCAGGGCTATTTTAAGGGCCACAAGACCCTTCTAATGCCCCTCAGGACCCTTATAAAGGCACCCAGACCCTTCTAGAGCCTCTCAGGACAGTTTTAAATGCCTCCAGACCCTTCTAGACCCCCTCAGGACCATTCTAAAGGCCCCCAGACCCTTCTAATGCCCCTCAGGACCCATCTAAAGTCCCCCAGACCCTTCTAATGCCCCTCAGGGCCTTTCTAAATTACCCCAGACACTTCTAGAACCTCTCAGGGCCTTTCTATATGACCCCAGACCCTTGTAATGCCCCTCAGGGCCTTTCTAAAGGCCCCCAGACCCTTCTAATGCCCCTCAGGACATTTCTAAAGGCCCCCAGACCCTTCTAGAGCCCCTCAGGACCCTTCTAAAGGCCCCCAGACCCTTCTAATGCCCCTCAGGGCCTTTCTAAAGTACCCCAGACACTTCTAGAACCTCTCAGGGCCTTTCTATATGACCCCAGACCCTTGTAATGCCCCTTAGGGCCTTTCTAAAGGCCCCCATACCCTTCCATTGCGCCTCAGGACATTTCTAAAGGCCCCCAGACCCTTCTAGAGCCCCTCAGGACATTTCTAAAGGCACCCAGACCCTTCTAATGCCACTCAGGGCCTTTCTAAAGGCCGCGAGACCCTTATAATCCCCCTGAGGGATTTTAAAAAGGCCCCCAGACCCTTCTGGACCCCCTCAGGACGCTTCTAATAGCCCCCAGACCCTTCTAGAGCCCCTCAGGGCCTTTCTAAAGGCCTCCATACCCTTCTAATGACCCTCAAGACCCATGTAAAGGCCCCCAGACCCTTCTGGAGCCCCTGAAGACCCTTCTAAAGGCTCCCAGACCCTTATAGAGCCCCTCAGGACCCTTCTAATGTCCCCCAGACCCTGCTAATTCCCCTCAGGGCTTTTATAAGTGCCACAAGACCCTTCTAATGCCCCTCAGGACCCTTATAAAGGCACCCAGACCCTTCTAGAGCCTCTCAGGACAGTTTTAAATGCCTCCAGACCATTCTAGACCCCCTCAGGACCATTCTAAAGGCCCTCAGACCCTTCTAATGCCCCTCAGGACATTTCTAACGGCCCCCAGACCCTTCTAGAGCCCCTCAGGACATTTTTAAAGGCACCCAGACCCTTCTAATGCCCCTCAGGACCCTTCTAAAGGCCCCCAGACCCTTCTAATGCCCCTCAGGACCTTTCTAAAGTACCCCAGACACTTTTAGAACCTCTCAGGGCCTTTCTATATGACCCCAGACCCTTGTAATGCCCCTCAGGGCCTTTCTAAAGGCCCCCATACCCTTCTAATGCCCCTCAGGACATTTCTAAAGACCCCAGACCCTTCTAGAGCCCCTCAGGACATTTCTAAAGGCACCCAGACCCTTCTAATGCCTTTCAGGGCCTTTCTAAAGGCCTCCACACCCTTCTAATGACCCTCAAGACCCATGTACAGGCCCCCAGACCCTTCTAGATTGCCTCAGGACCCATCTAAAAGCCCCCAGACCCTTCTAATGCCTTTCAGGACCCTTATGAAGGCCACAAGATCCTTCTAATGCCCCTCAGGACCTTTCTAAAGGCCCTCAGACCCTTCTAATGCCCCTCAGGGCATTTATAAAGGTTCCCAGACCCTTCTAGAGCCCGTCAGGACCCTTATAAAGGCCACCAGACCATTCTAGAGCCCCTCAGGACACTTCTAAAGGCCCGCAGACCATTCTAATGCCCGTCAGGGCCTTTCTAAAGGTCCCCAGACCCTTCTACTGCCCCTCAGGAGCATTCTAAAGGCCCCCAGACCCTTCTAATGCCCCACAGGGCCTTTCTAAAGGTCCCCAGACCCTTCTAGAGCCCCTGAAGACCCTTCTAAAGGCCCCCAGACCCTTATAGAGCCCCTCAGGACCCTTCTAAAGTCCCCCAGACCCTCCTAATTCCACTCAGAGCTTTTATAACGGCACCCGGACCCTTCTAATGCCCCTCAGGACCCTTATAAAATCACCCAGACCCTTTTAGAGCCTCTCAGGACAGTTTTAAATGCCTCCAGACCCTTCTAGACCCCCTTCAGGACCATTCTAAAGGCCCCCAGACCCTTCTAATGCCCCTCAGGACCCTTCTAAAGGCCCCCAGACCCTTCTAATGCCCCTCAGGGCCTTTCTAAAGTACCCCAGACACTTCTAGAACCTCTCAGGGCCTTTCTATATGACCCCAGACCCTTGTAATTCCCCTCAGGGCTTTTCTAAAGGCCCCCATACCCTTCTAATGCCCCTCAGGACATTTCTAAAGGCCCCCAGACCCTTCTAGAGCCCCTCAGGACATTTCTAAAGGCACCCAGACCCTTCTAATGCCACTCAGGGCCTTTCTAAAGCCCGCGAGACCCTTATAATCCCCCTGAGGGCCTTTAAAAAGGCCCCCAGACCCTTCTGGACCCCCTCAGGACGCTTCTAATAGCCCCCAGACCGTTCTAATGCCTTTCAGGACCCTTATGAAGGCCACAAGACCCTTCTAATGCCCCTCAGGACCTTTCTAAAGGCCCTCATACCCTTCTAATGCCCCTCAGGGCATTTATAAAGGTTCCCAGACCCTTTTAGAGCCCGTCAGGACCCTTATAAAGGCCCCCAGACCCTTCTAGAGCCCCTCAGGACATTTCTAAAGGCACCCAGACCCTTCTAATGCCACTCAGGGCCTTTCTAAAGGCCACAAGACCCTTATAATCCCCCTGAGGGCCTTTAAAAAGGCCCCCAGACCCTTCTGGACCCCCTCAGGACGCTTCTAATAGCCCCCAGACCCTTCTAGAGCCCCTCAGGGCCTTTCTAAAGGCCTCCACACCCTTCTAATGACCCTCAAGACCCATGTAAAGGCCCCCAGACCCTTCTAGATTGCCTCAGGACCCATCTAAAAGCCCCCAGACCCTTCTAATGCCTTTCAGGACCCTTATGAAGGCCACAAGACCCTTCTAATGCCCCTCAGGACCTTTCTAAAGGCCCTCAGACCCTTCTAATGCCCCTCAGGGCATTTATAAAGGTTCCCAGACCCCTCTAGAGCCCGTCAGGACCCTTCTAAAGGCCCCCAGACCTTTCTAGAGCTCCTCAGGACACTTCTAAAGGCCCGCAGACCATTCTAATGCCCGTCAGGGCCTTTCTAAAGGTCCCCAGACCCTTCTACTGCCCCTCAGGAGCATTCTAAAGGCCCCCAGACCCATCTAATGCCCCACAGGGCCTTTCTAAAGGTCCCCAGACCCTTCTAGAGCCACTGAAGACCGTTCAAAATGCCCCCAGACCCTTATAGAGCCCCTCAGGACCCTTCTAAAGACCCCCAGACCCTGCTAATTCCCCTCAGGGCTTTTATAAGGGCCACAAGACCCTTCTAATGCCCCTCAGGACCCTTATAAAGGCACCCAGACCCTTCTAGAGCCTCTCAGGACAGTTTTAAATGCCTCCAGACCCTTCTAGACCCCCTCAGGACCATTGTAAAGGCCCCCAAACACGTCTAATGCACCTCAGGACCCTTCTAAAGGCCACCAGACCCTTCTAATGCCCCTCAGGACCCTTCTAAAGGCCCCCAGACCCTTCTAATGCCCCTCAGGGCCTTTCTAAAGTACCCCAGACTCTTCTAGAACCTCTCAGGGCCTTTCTATATGACCCCAGACCCTTGTAATGCCCCTCAGGGCCTTTCTAAAGGCCCCCAGACCCTTCTAATGCCCCTCAGGGCCTTTCTAAAGTACCCCAGACACTTCTAGAACCTCTCAGGGCCTTTCTATATGACCCCAGACCCTTGTAATGCCCCTCAGGTCCTTTCTAAAGGCCCCCAGACCCTTCTAATGCCCCTCAGGACATTTCTAAAGGCCCCCAGACCCTTCTAGAGCCCCTCAGGACATTTCTAAAGGCACCCAGACCCTTCTAATGCCACTCAGGGCCTTTCTAAAGGCCGCGAGACCCTTCTAATCCCCCTGAGGGCCTTTAAAAAGGCCCCCAGACCCTTCTGGACCCCCTCAGGACGCTTCTAATAGCCCCCAGACCCTTCTAGAACTCCTCAGGGCCTTTCTAAAGGCCTCCACACCCTTCTAATGACCCTCAAGACCCATGTAAAGCCCCCAGACCCTTCTAGATTGCCTCAGGACCCATCTAAAAGCCCCCAGACCCTTCTAATGCCTTTCAGGACCCTTATGAAGGCCACAAGACCCTTCTAATGCCCCTCAGGACCTTTCTAAAGGCCCTCAGACCCTTCTATTGCCCCTCAGGGCATTTATAAAGGTTTCCAGACCCTTCTAGAGCCCGTCAGGACCCTTATAAAGGCCCCCAGACCATTCTAGAGCCCCTCAGGACACTTCTAAATGCCCGCAGACCATTCTAATGCCCGTCAGGGCCTTTTTAAAGGTCCCCACACCCTTCTACTGCCCCTCAGGAGCATTCTAAAGGCCCCCAGACCCTTCTAATGCCCCACAGGGCCTTTCTAAAGGTCTCTAGACCCTTCTAGAGCCCCTGAAGACCCTTCTAAAGGCCCCCAGACCCTTCTAATTCCACTCAGGGCCTTTCTAAATGCCGCGAGACCTTTATCATCCCCCTGAGGGCCTTTAAAAAGGCCCCCAGACCCTTCTGGACCACCTCAGGACGCTTCTAAAAGTCCCCAGACCCTTCTAGAGCCCCTCAGGGCCTTTCTAAAGGCCTCCACACCCTTCTAATGACCGTCAAGACCCATGTAAAGGCCCCCAGACCCTTCTAGATTGCCTCAGGACCCATCTAAAAGCCCCCAGACCCTTCTAATGCATTTCAGGACCCTTATGAAGGCCACAAGACCCTTCTAATTCCCCTCAGGACCTTTGTAAAGGCCCTCAGACTATTCAAATGCCCCTCAGGACTCTTTTAAAGGACCCCAGACCCTTCTAATGCCCCTCAGGGCCTTTCGAAATTACCCCAGACACTTCTAGAACCTCTCAGAGCCTATCTATATGACCCCAGACCCTTGTAATGCCACTCAGGGCCTTTCTAAAGGCAGCGAGACCCTTCTAATCCCCCTGAGGGCCTTTAAAAAGGCCCCCAGACCCTTCTGGACCCCCTCAGGACGCTTCTAATAGCCCCCAGACCATTCTAGAGCACCTCAGGGCCTTTCTAAAGGCCTCCACACCCTTCTAATGACCCTCAAGACCCATGTAAAGGCCCCCAGACCCTTCTAGATTGCCTGAGGACCCCTCTAAAAGCCCCCAGACCCTTCTAATGCCTTTCAGGACCCTTATAAAGGCCACAAGACCCTTCTAATGCCCCTCAGGACCTTTCTAAAGGCCCTCGGACCCTTCTAATGCCCCTCAGGGCATTTATAAAGGTTCCCAGACCCTTCTAGAGCCCGTCAGGACCCTTATAAAGGCCCCCAGACCATTCTAGAGCCCCTCAGGACACTTCTAAAGGCCCGCAGACCACTCTAATGCCCATCAGGGCCTTTCTAAAGGTCCCCAGACCCTTCTACTGCCCCTCAGGAGCATTCTAAAGGCCCCCAGACCCTTCTAATGCCCCACAGGGCCTTTCTAATGGTCTCCAGACCCTTCTAGAGCCCCTGAAGACCCTTCTAAAGACCCCCAGACCCTTATAGAGCCCCTCAGGACCCTTCTAAAGTCCCCCAGACCCCGCTAATTCCCCTCAGGGCTTTTATAAGGGCACCCAGACCCTTCTAATGCCCCTCAGGACCCAAATAAAGGCACCCAGACCCTTCGAGAGCCTCTCAGGACAGTTTTAAATGCCTCCAGACCCTTCTAGACCCCCTCAGGACCATTCTAAAGCCCACCAGACCCTTCTAATGCCCCTCAGGACCCTTCTAAAGGCCCCCAGACCCTTCTAATGCCCCTCAGGGCCTTTCTAAAGTACCCCAGACACTTCTAGAACCTCTCAGGGCCTTTCTATATGACCCCAGACCCTTGTAATGCCACTCAGGGCCTTTCTAAAGGACCCATACCCTTCTAATGCCCCTCAGGACATTTCTAAAGGCCCGCAGACCCTTCTAGAGCCCCTCAGGACATTTCTAAAGGCCCCCAGACCCTTCTAATGCCCCTCAGGACCCTTCTAAAGGCTGCCAGACCCTTCTAATGCCAATCAGGACCCTTCTAAAGGCCCCCAGACCCTTCTAATGCCCCACAGGGCCTTTCTAAAGGTCCCCAGACCCTTCCAGAGACCCTGAAGACCCTTCTAAAGGCCCCCAGACCCTTATAGAGCCCCTCAGGACCCTTCTAAAGTCCCCCGGACCCTGCTAATTCCCCTCAGGGCTTTTATAACGGCCACAAGACCCTTCTAATGCCCCTCAGGACCCTTATAAAGGCACCCAGACCCTTCTAGAGCCTCTCAGGACAGTTTTAAATGACTCCAGACCCTTCTAGACCCCTTCAGGACCACTCTAAAGGCCCCCAGACCCTTCTAATGCCCCTCAGGACCCATCTAAAGTCCCCCAGACCCTTCTAATGCCCCTCAGGGCCTTTCTAAAGTACCCCAGACACTTCTAGAACCTCTCAGGGCCTTTCTATATGACCCCAGACCCTTGTAATGCCCCTCAGGGCCTTTCTAAAGGCCCCCATACCCTTCTAATGCCCCTCAGGACATTTCAAAAGGCCCCCAGACCCTTCTAGAGCCCCTCAGGACCCTTCTAAAGGCCCCCAGACCCTTCTAATGCCCCTCAGGGCCTTTCTAAAGTACCCCAGACACTTCTAGAACCTCTCAGGGCCTTTCTATATGACCCCAGACCCTTGTAATGCCCCTTAGGGCCTTTCTAAAGGCCCCCATACCCTTCTAATGCCCCTCAGGACATTTCTAAAGGCCTCCAGACCCTTCTAGACCCCCTCAGGAGCATTCTAAAGGCCCCCAGACCCGTCTAATTCCCCTCAGGACCCTTCTAAAGGCCCCCAGACCCTTCTAATGCCCCTCAGGGCCTTTCTAACGTACCCCAGACACTTCTAGAACCTCTCAGGGCCTTTCTATATGACCCCTGACCCTTGTAATGCCACTCAGGGCCTTTCTAAAGGACCCATACCCTTCTAATGCCCCTCAGGACATTTCTAAATGCCCGCAGACCCTTCTACAGCCCCTCAGGACATTTCTAAAGGCACCCAGACCCTTCTAATGCCCCTCAGGACCATTCTAAAGGCCCCCAGACCCTTCTAATGCCCGTCAGGACCCTTCTAAAGGCCCCCAGACCCTTCTAATGCCCCTCAGGGCATTTATAAAGTAGCCCAGACACTTCTAGAACCTCTCAGAGCCTTTCTATATGACCCCAGACCCTTGTAATGCCCCTCAGGGCCTTTCTAAAGGTCACCAGACCCTTCTACTGCCCCTCAGGAGCATTCTAAAGGCCCCCAGACCCTTCTAATGCCCCACAGGGCCTTTCTAAAGGTCCCCAGACCCTTCTAGAGCCCCTGAAGACCCTTCTAAAGGCCCTCAGACCCTTATAGAGCCCCTCAGGACCCTTCTAAAGTACCCCAGACCCTGCTAATTCCCCTCACGGCTTTTCTAAGGGCCACAAGACCCTTCGAATGCCCCTCAGGACCCTTATAAAGGCACCCAGACCCTTCTAGAGCCTCTCAGGACAGTTTTAAATGCCTCCAGACCATTCTAGACCCTCCCAGGACCATTCTAAAGGCCCCCAGACCCTTCTAATGCCCCTCAGGACCCTTCTAAAGGCCCCCAGACCCTTATAATGCCCCTCAGGGCCTTTCTAAAGGCTCCCAGACAGTTCTAGAACCTCTCAGGGCCTTTCTATATGACCCCAGACCCTTGTAATGCCCCTCAGGGCCTTTCTAAAGGTCCCCATACCCTTCTAATGCCCCTCAGGACATTTCTAAAGGCCCCCAGAACGTTCTAGAGCCCCTCAGGTCATTTCTAAAGGCACCCAGACCCTTCTAATGCCACTCAGGGCCTTTCTAAAGGCCGCGAGACCCTTATAATCCCCCTGAGGGCCTTTAAAAAGGCCCCCAGACCCTTCTGGACCCCCTCAGGACGCTTCTAATAGCCCCCAGACCCTTCTAGAGCCCCTCAGGGCCTTTCTAAAGGTCTCCACACCCTTCTAATGACCCTAAAGACCATGTAAAGGCCCCCAGACCCTTCTAGATTGCCTCAGGACCCATCTAAAAGCCCGCAGACCCTTCTAATGCCTTTCAGGACCCTTATGAAGGCCACAAGACCCTTCTAATGCCCCTCAGGACCTTTCTAAAGGCCCTCAGACCCTTCTAATGCCCCTCAGGGCATTTATAAAGGTTCCCAGACCCTTCTAGAGCCCGTCAGGACCCATATAAAGGCCCCCAGACCATACTAGAGCCCCTCAGGACACTTCTAAAGGCCCGCAGACCATTCTAATGTCCGTCAGGGCCTTTCTAAAGGTCCCCAGACCCTTCTACTGCCCCTCAGGAGCATTCTAAAGGACCCCAGACCCTTCTAATGCCCCACAGGGCCTTTCTAAAGGTCCCCAGACCCTTCTAGAGCACCTGAAGACACTTCTAAAGGCCCCCAGACCCTTCTAGAGCCCCTCAGGACCCTTCTAAAGTCCCCCAGACCCTGCTAATTCCCCTCAGGGCTTTTATAAGGGCACCCAGACCCTTCTAATGCCCGTCAGGACCCTGATAAAGGCCCCCAGACCCATCTAATGCCACTCAGGGCCTTTCTAAAGTACCCCAGACACTTCTAGAACCTCTCAGGGCCTTTCTATATGATCCCAGACCCTTGTAATGCCCCTCAGGGCCGTTCTAAATGCCCCCAGACCCTTCTAATGCCTCTCAGGACATTTCTAAAGGCCCCCAGACCCTTCTAGAGCCCCTCAGGACATTTCTAAAGGCACCCAGACCCTTCTAATGCCACTCAGGGCCTTTCTAAAGGCCGCGAGACCCTTATAATCCCCCTGAGGGCCTTTAAAAAGGCCCCAAGACCCTTTTGGACCCCCTCAGGACTCTTCTAATAGCCCCCAGACCCTTCTAGAGCTCCTAAGGGCCTTTCTAAAAGCCTCCACACCCTTCTAATGACACTCAAGACCCATGTAAAGGCCCCCAGACCCTTCTAGATTGCCTCAGGACCCATCTAAAAGCCCCCAGACCCTTCTAATGCCTTTCAGGACTCTTATGAAGGCCACAAGACCCTTCTAATGCCCCTTAGGCCTTTCTAAAGGCCCCCATACCCTTCTAATGCCCCTCAGGACATTTCTAAAGGCCCCCAGACCCTTCTAGAGCCCCTCAGGACATTTCTAAAGGCACCCAGACCCTTCTAATGCCACGCAGGGCCATTCTATAGGCCGCGAGACCCTTATAATCCCCCTGAGGGCCTTTAAAAAGGCCCCCAGACCCTTCTGGACCCCCTCAGGACACTTCTAATAGCCCCCAGACCCTTCTAGAACCCCTCAGGGCCTTTCTAAAGGCCTCCACACCCTTCTAATGACCCTCAAGACCCATGTAAAGGCCCCTAGACCCTTCTAGATTGCCTCAGGACCCATCTAAAAGCCCCCAGACACTTCTAATGCCTTTCAGGGCCTTTCTAAAGGCCTCCACACCCTTCTAATGACCCTCAAGACCCATGTAAAGGCCCCTAGACCCTTCTAGATTGCCTCAGGACCCATCTAAAAGCCCCCAGACCCTTCTAATGCCTTTCAGGACCCTTATGAAGGCCACAAGACCCTTCTAATGCACCTCAGGACTTTTCTAAAGGCCCTCAGACCCTTCTAATGCCCCTCAGGGCATTTATAAAGGTTTCCAGACCCTTCTAGAGCCCGTCAGGACCCTTATAAAGGCCCCCAGACCATTCTAGAGCCCCTCAGGACACTTCTAAAGGCCCGCAGACCATTCTAGTGCCCATCAGGGCCTTTCTAAAGGTCCCCAGACCCTTCTACTGCACCTCAGGAGCATTCTAAAGGCCCCCAGACCCTTCTAATGCCCCACAGGGCCATTCTAATGGTCTCCAGACCCTTCTAGAGCCCCTGAAGACCCTTCTAAAGACCCACAGACCCTTATAGAGCCCCTCAGGACCCTTCTAAAGTCGCCCAGACCCTGCTAATTCGCCTCAGGGCTTTTATAAGGGCACCCAGACCCTTCTAATGCCCCTCAGGACCCTTATAAAGGCACCCAGACCCTTCTAGAGCCTCTCAGGACAGTTTTAAATGCCTCCAGACCCTTCTAGACCCCCTCAGGACCATTCTAAAGGCCCCCAGACCCTTCTAATGCCCCTCAGGACCCTTCTAAAGGCCCCCAGACCCTTCTAATGCCCCTCAGGGCCTTTCTAACGTACCCCAGACACTTCTAGAACCTCTCAGGGCCTTTCTATATGACCCCAGACCCTTGTAATGCCACTCAGGGCCTTTCTAAAGGACCCATACCCTTCTAATGCCACTCAGGACATTTCTAAAGGCCCGCAGACCCTTCTAGAGCCCCTCAGGACATTTCTAAAGGCACCCAGACCCTTCTAATGCCCCTCAGGACCCTTCTAAAGGCCCCCAGACCCTTCTAATGCCCGTCAGGACCCTTCTAAAGGCCCCCAGACCATTCTAATGCCCCTCAGGGCCTTTCTAAAGTAGCCCAGACACTTCTAGAACCTCTCAGAGCCTTTCTATATGACCCCAGACCCTTGTAATGCCCCTCAGGGCCTTTCTAAAGGTCCCCAGACCCTTCTAATGCACCTCAGGACCCTTATAAAGGTCCCCAGACCCTTCTACTGCCCCTCAGGAGCATTCTAAAGGCCCCCAGACCCTTCTAATGCCCCACAGGGCCTTTCTAAAGGTCCCCAGACCCTTCTAGAGCCCCTGAAGACCCTTCTAAAGGCCCTCAGACCCTTATAGAGCCCCTCAGGACCCTTCTAAAGTCCCCCAGACCCTGCTAATTCCCCTCAGGGCTTTTATAAGGGCCACAAGACCCTTCTAATGCCCCTCAGGACCCTTATAAAGGCACCGAGACCTTTCTAGAGCCTCTCAGGACAGTTTTAAATGCCTCCAGACCATTCTAGACCCCCTCAGGACCATTCTAATGGCCCCCAGACCCTTCTAATGCCCCTCAGGACCCTTCTAAAGGCCCCCAGACCCTTCTAATGCCCCTCAGGGCCTTTCTAAAGGCCCCCAGAAACTTCTAGAACCTCTCAGGGCCTTTCTATATGACCCCAGACCCTTGTAATGACCCTCAGGGCCTTTCTAAAGGCCCCCATACCCTTCTAATGCCCCTCAGGACATTTCTAAAGGCCCCCAGACCCTTCTAGAGCCCCTCAGGACATTTCTAAAGGCACCCAGACCCTTCTAATGCCACTCAGGGCCTTTCTAAAGGCAGCGAGACCATTATAATCCCCATGAGGGCCTTTAAAAAGGCCCCCAGACCCTTCTGGACCCACTCAGGACGATTCTAATAGCCCCCAGACCCTTCTAGATCCCCTGAGGGCCTTTCTAAAGGCCTCCACACCCTTCTAATGACCCTAAAGACCATGTAAAGGCCCCCAGACCCTTCTAGATTGCCTCAGGACCCATCTAAAAGCACCCAGACCCTTCTAATGCCTTTCAGGGCCTTTCTAAAGGCCTCCACACCCTTCTAATGACCCTCAAGACCCATGTAAAGGCCCCCAGACCCTTCTAGATTGCCTCAGGACCCATCTAAAAGCCCCCAGACCCTTCTAATGCCTTTCAGGACCCTTATGAAGGCCACAAGATCCTTCTAATGCCCCTCAGGACCTTTCTAAAGGCCCTCAGACCCTTCTAATGCCCCTCAGGGCATTTATAAAGGTTCCCAGACCCTTCTAGAGCCCGTCAGGACCCTTATAAAGGCCCCCAGACCATTCTAGAGCCCCTCAGGACACTTCTAAAGGCCCGCAGACCATTCTAATGCCCGTCAGGGCCTTTCTAAAGGTCCACAGACCATTCTACTGCCCCTCAGGAGCATTCTAAAGGCCCCCAGACCCTTCTAATGCCACACGGTGCCATTCTAAAGGTCCCCAGACCTTTCTAGAGCCCCTGAAGACCATTCTAAAGGCCCCCAGACCCTTATAGAGCCCCTCAGGACGCTTCTAATGTCCCCCAGACCCTGCTAATTCCCCTCAGGGCTTTTATAAGTGCCACAAGACCCTTCTAATGCCCCTCAGGTCCCTTATAAAGGCACCCAGACCCTTCTAGAGCCTCTCAGGGCAGTTTTAAATGCCTCCAGAGCCTTCTAGACCCCCTCAGGACCATTCTAAAGGCCCCCAGACCCTTCTAATGCCTTTCAGGACCCTTCTAAAGGCCCCCAGACCCTTCTAATGCCCCTCAAGTCCTTTCTAAAGTACCCCAGACACTTCTAGAACCTCTCAGGGCCTTTCTATATGACCCCGGACCCTTGTAATGCCCCTCAGGGCCTTTCTAAAGGCCCCCAGACCCTTCTAATGCCCCTCAGGACATTTCTAAAGGTCCCCAGACCCTTCTAGAGCCCCTGAAGACCCTTCTAAAGGCCCCCAGACCCTTATAGAGCCCCTCAGGACACTTCTAAAGTCCCCCAGACCCTGCTAATTCCCCTCAGTGCTTTTATAAGTGCCACAAGACCCTTCTAATGCCCCTCAGGACCCTTATAAAGGCACCCAGACCCTTCTAGAGCCTCTCAGGGCAGTTTTAAATGCCTCCAGAGCCTTCTAGACCCCCTCAGGACCATTCTAAAGGCCCCCAGACCCTTCTAATGCCCCTCAGGACCCTTCTAAAGGCCCCCAGACCCTTCTAATGCCCCTCAGGGCCTTTCTAAAGTACCCCAGACACTTCTAGAACCTCTCAGGGCCTTTCTATATGACCCCGGACCATTGTAATGCCCCTCAGGGCCTTTCTAAAGGCCCCCAGACCCTTCTAATGCCCCTCAGGACATTTCTAAAGGCCCCCAGACCCTTCTAGAGCCCCTCAGGACATTTCTAAAGGCACCCAGACCCTTCTAATGCCACTCAGGGCCTTTCTAAAGGCCGCGAGACCCTTATAATCCCCCTGAGGGCCTTTAAAAAGGCCCCCAGACCCTTCTGGACCCCCATAGGACGCTTCTAATAGCCCCCAGACCCTTCGAGAGCTCCTCAGGGCCTTTCTAAAGGCCTCCACACCCTTCTAATGACCCTCAAGACCCATGTAAAGGCCCCCAGACCCTTCTAGATTGCCTCAGGACCCATCTAAAAGCCCCCAGACCTATCTAATGCCTTTCAGGGCCTTTCTAAAGGCCTCCACACCCTTCTAATGACCCTCAAGACCCATGTAAAGGCCCCTAGACCCTTCTAGATTGCCTCAGGACCCATCTTAAAGCCCCCAGACCCTTCTAATGCCTTTCAGGTCCCTTATGAAGGCCACAAGACCCTTCTAATGCCCCTCAGGACCTTTCTAAAGGCCCTCAAACCCTTCTATTGCCCCTCAGGGCATTTATAAAGGTTTCCAGACCCTTCTAGAGCCCGTCAGGACCCTTATAAAGGCCCCCACACCATTCTAGAGCCCCTCAGGACACTTCTAAATGCCCGCAGACCATTCTAATGCCTGTCAGGGCCTTTCTAAAGGTCCCCAGACCCTTCTACTGCCCCTCAGGAGCATTCTAAAGGCCCCCAGACCCTTCTAATGCCCCACAGGGCCTTTCTAAAGGTCTCTAGACCCTTCTAGAGCCCCTGAAGACCCTTCTAAAGGCCCCCAGACCCTTCTAATTCCACTCAGGGCCTTTCTAAATGCCGCGAGACCCTTATCATCCCCCTGAGGGCCTTTAAAAAGGCCCCCAGACCCTTCTGGACCACCTCAGGACGTTTCTAAAAGCCCCCAGACCCTTCTAGAGCCCCTCAGGGCCTTTCTAAAGGCCTCCACACCCTTCTAATGACCCTCAAGACCCATGTAAAGGCCCCCAGACCCTTCTAGATTTCCTCAGGACCCATCTAAAAGCCCCCAGACCCTTCTAATGCCTTTCAGGACCCTTATGAAGGCCCCCAGACCCTTCTAATGCCCTTCAGGACCTTTCTAAAGGCCCTCAGACTATTCAAATGCCCCTCAGGACTCTTTTAAAGGACCCCAGACCCTTCTAATGCCCCTCAGGGCCTTTCTAAATTACCCCAGACACTTCTAGAACCTCTCAGAGCCTATCTATATGACCCCAGACCCTGTAATGCCACTCAGGGCCTTTCTAAAGGCAGCGAGACCCTTATAATCCTCCTGAGGGCCTTTAAAAAGGCCCCCAGACCCTTCTGGACCCCCTCAGGACGCTTCTAATAGCCCCCAGACCATTCTAGAGCCCCTCAGGGCCTTTCTAAAGGCCTCCACACCCTTCTAATGACCCTCAAGACCCATGTAAAGGCCCCCAGACCCTTCTAGATTGCCTCAGGACCCATCTAAAAGCCCCCAGACCCTTCTAATGCCTTTCAGGACCCTTATAAAGGCCACAAGACCCTTCTAATGCCCCTGAGGACCTTTCTAAAGGCCCTCAGACCCTTCTAATGCCCCTCAGGGCATTTATAAAGGTTCCCAGACCCTTCTAGAGCCCGTCAGGACCCTTATAAAGGCCCCCAGACCATTCTAGAGCCCCTCAGGACACTTCTAAAGGCCCGCAGACCATTCTAATGCCCGTCAGGGCCTTTATAAAGGTCCCCAGACCCTTCTACTGCCCCTCAGGAGCATTCTAAAGGCACCCAGACCCTTCTAATGCCCCACAGGGCCTTTCTAATGGTCTCCAGACCCTTCTAGAGCCCCTGAAGACCCTTCTAAAGACCCCCAGACCCTTATAGAGCCACTCAGGACCCTTCTATAGTCCCCCAGACCCCGCTAATTCCCCTCAGGGCTTTTATAATGGCACCCAGACCCTTCTAATGCCCCTCAGGACCCAAATAAAGGCAGCCAGACCCTTCGAGAGCCTCTCAGGACAGTTTTAAATGCCTCCAGACCCTTCTAGACCCCCTCAGGGCCATTCTAAAGTCCACCAGACCCTTCTAATGCCCCTCAGGACCCTTCTAAAGGCCCCCAGACCCTTCTAATGCCCCTCAGGGCCTTTCTAAAGTACCCCAGACACTTCTAGAACCTCTCAGGGCCTTTCTATATGACCCCAGACCTTTGTAATGCCACTCAGGGCCTTTGTAAAGGACCCATATCCTTCTAATGCCCCTCAGGACATTTCTAAAGGCCCGCAGACCCTTCTAGAGCCCCTCAGGACATTTCTAAAGGCCCCCAGACCCTTCTAATGCCCCTCAGGACCCTTCTAAAGGCTGCCAGACCCTTCTAATGCCAATCAGGACCCTTCTAAAGGCCCCCAGACCCTTCTAATGCCCCTCAGGGCCTTTCTAAAGGTCCCCAGACCATTCTACTGCCCCTCAGGAGCATTCTAAAGGCCCCCAGACCCTTCTAATGCCCCACAGGGCCTTTCTAAAGGTCCCCAGACCCTTCCAGAGACCCTGAAGACCCTTCTAAAGGCCCCCAGACCCTTATAGAGCCACTCAGGACCCTTCTAAAGTCCCCCAGACCCTGCTAATTCCCCTCAGGGCTATTTTAAGGGCCACAAGACCCTTCTAATGCCCCTCAGGACCCTTATAAAGGCACCCAGACCCTTCTAGAGCCTCTCAGGACAGTTTTAAATGCCTCCAGACCCTTCTAGACCCCCTCAGGACCATTCTAAAGGCCCCCAGACCCTTCTAATGCCCCTCAGGACCCATCTAAAGTCCCCCAGACCCTTCTAATGCCCCTCAGGGCCTTTCTAAATTACCCCAGACACTTCTAGAACCTCTCAGGGCCTTTCTATATGACCCCAGACCCTTGTAATGCCCCTCAGGGCCTTTCTAAAGGCCCCCAGACCCTTCTAATGCCCCTCAGGACATTTCTAAAGGCCCCCAGACCCTTCTAGAGCCCCTCAGGACCCTTCTAAAGGCCCCCAGACCCTTCTAATGCCCCTCAGGGCCTTTCTAAAGTACCCCAGACACTTCTAGAACCTCTCAGGGCCTTTCTATATGACCCCAGACCCTTGTAATGCCCCTTAGGGCCTTTCTAAAGGCCCCCATACCCTTCCATTGCGCCTCAGGACATTTCTAAAGGCCCCCAGACCCTTCTAGAGCCCCTCAGGACATTTCTAAAGGCACCCAGACCCTTCTAATGCCACTCAGGGCCTTTCTAAAGGCCGCGAGACCCTTATAATCCCCCTGAGGGATTTTAAAAAGGCCCCCAGACCCTTCTGGACCCCCTCAGGACGCTTCTAATAGCCCCCAGACCCTTCTAGAGCCCCTCAGGGCCTTTCTAAAGGCCTCCATACCCTTCTAATGACCCTCAAGACCCATGTAAAGGCCCCCAGACCCTTCTGGAGCCCCTGAAGACCCTTCTAAAGGCTCCCAGACCCTTATAGAGCCCCTCAGGACCCTTCTAATGTCCCCCAGACCCTGCTAATTCCCCTCAGGGCTTTTATAAGTGCCACAAGACCCTTCTAATGCCCCTCAGGACCCTTATAAAGGCACCCAGACCCTTCTAGAGCCTCTCAGGACAGTTTTAAATGCCTCCAGACCATTCTAGACCCCCTCAGGACCATTCTAAAGGCCCTCAGACCCTTCTAATGCCCCTCAGGACATTTCTAACGGCCCCCAGACCCTTCTAGAGCCCCTCAGGACATTTTTAAAGGCACCCAGACCCTTCTAATGCCCCTCAGGACCCTTCTAAAGGCCCCCAGACCCTTCTAATGCCCCTCAGGACCTTTCTAAAGTACCCCAGACACTTTTAGAACCTCTCAGGGCCTTTCTATATGACCCCAGACCCTTGTAATGCCCCTCAGGGCCTTTCTAAAGGCCCCCATACCCTTCTAATGCCCCTCAGGACATTTCTAAAGACCCCAGACCCTTCTAGAGCCCCTCAGGACATTTCTAAAGGCACCCAGACCCTTCTAATGCCACTAAGGGCCTTTCTAAAGCCCGCGAGACCCTTATAATCCCCCTGAGGGCCTTTAAAAAGGCCCCCAGACCCTTCTGGACCCCCTCAGGACGCTTCTAATAGCCCCCAGACCGTTCTAATGCCTTTCAGGACCCTTATGAAGGCCACAAGACCCTTCTAATGCCCCTCAGGACCTTTCTAAAGGCCCTCATACCCTTCTAATGCCCCTCAGGGCATTTATAAAGGTTCCCAGACCCTTTTAGAGCCCGTCAGGACCCTTATAAAGGCCCCCAGACCCTTCTAGAGCCCCTCAGGACATTTCTAAAGGCACCCAGACCCTTCTAATGCCACTCAGGGCCTTTCTAAAGGCCACAAGACCCTTATAATCCCCCTGAGGGCCTTTAAAAAGGCCCCCAGACCCTTCTGGACCCCCTCAGGACGCTTCTAATAGCCCCCAGACCCTTCTAGAGCCCCTCAGGGCCTTTCTAAAGGCCTCCACACCCTTCTAATGACCCTCAAGACCCATGTACAGGCCCCCAGACCCTTCTAGATTGCCTCAGGACCCATCTAAAAGCCCCCAGACCCTTCTAATGCCTTTCAGGACCCTTATGAAGGCCACAAGATCCTTCTAATGCCCCTCAGGACCTTTCTAAAGGCCCTCAGACCCTTCTAATGCCCCTCAGGGCATTTATAAAGGTTCCCAGACCCTTCTAGAGCCCGTCAGGACCCTTATAAAGGCCACCAGACCATTCTAGAGCCCCTCAGGACACTTCTAAAGGCCCGCAGACCATTCTAATGCCCGTCAGGGCCTTTCTAAAGGTCCCCAGACCCTTCTACTGCCCCTCAGGAGCATTCTAAAGGCCCCCAGACCCTTCTAATGCCCCACAGGGCCTTTCTAAAGGTCCCCAGACCCTTCTAGAGCCCCTGAAGACCCTTCTAAAGGCCCCCAGACCCTTATAGAGCCCCTCAGGACCCTTCTAAAGTCCCCCAGACCCTCCTAATTCCACTCAGAGCTTTTATAACGGCACCCGGACCCTTCTAATGCCCCTCAGGACCCTTATAAAATCACCCAGACCCTTTTAGAGCCTCTCAGGACAGTTTTAAATGCCTCCAGACCCTTCTAGACCCCCTTCAGGACCATTCTAAAGGCCCCCAGACCCTTCTAATGCCCCTCAGGACCCTTCTAAAGGCCCCCAGACCCTTCTAATGCCCCTCAGGGCCTTTCTAAAGTACCCCAGACACTTCTAGAACCTCTCAGGGCCTTTCTATATGACCCCAGACCCTTGTAATTCCCCTCAGGGCTTTTCTAAAGGCCCCCATACCCTTCTAATGCCCCTCAGGACATTTCTAAAGGCCCCCAGACCCTTCTAGAGCCCCTCAGGACATTTCTAAAGGCACCCAGACCCTTCTAATGCCACTCAGGGCCTTTCTAAAGCCCGCGAGACCCTTATAATCCCCCTGAGGGCCTTTAAAAAGGCCCCCAGACCCTTCTGGACCCCCTCAGGACGCTTCTAATAGACCCCAGACCGTTCTAATGCCTTTCAGGACCCTTATGAAGGCCACAAGACCCTTCTAATGCCCCTCAGGACCTTTCTAAAGGCCCTCATACCCTTCTAATGCCCCTCAGGGCATTTATAAAGGTTCCCAGACCCTTTTAGAGCCCGTCAGGACCCTTATAAAGGCCCCCAGACCCTTCTAGAGCCCCTCAGGACATTTCTAAAGGCACCCAGACCCTTCTAATGCCACTCAGGGCCTTTCTAAAGGCCACAAGACCCTTATAATCCCCCTGAGGGCCTTTAAAAAGGCCCCCAGACCCTTCTGGACCCCCTCAGGACGCTTCTAATAGCCCCCAGACCCTTCTAGAGCCCCTCAGGGCCTTTCTAAAGGCCTCCACACCCTTCTAATGACCCTCAAGACCCATGTAAAGGCCCCCAGACCCTTCTAGATTGCCTCAGGACCCATCTAAAAGCCCCCAGACCCTTCTAATGCCTTTCAGGACCCTTATGAAGGCCACAAGACCCTTCTAATGCCCCTCAGGACCTTTCTAAAGGCCCTCAGACCCTTCTAATGCCCCTCAGGGCATTTATAAAGGTTCCCAGACCCCTCTAGAGCCCGTCAGGACCCTTCTAAAGGCCCCCAGACCTTTCTAGAGCTCCTCAGGACACTTCTAAAGGCCCGCAGACCATTCTAATGCCCGTCAGGGCCTTTCTAAAGGTCCCCAGACCCTTCTACTGCCCCTCAGGAGCATTCTAAAGGCCCCCAGACCCATCTAATGCCCCACAGGGCCTTTCTAAAGGTCCCCAGACCCTTCTAGAGCCACTGAAGACCGTTCAAAATGCCCCCAGACCCTTATAGAGTCCCTCAGGACCCTTCTAAAGACCCCCAGACCCTGCTAATTCCCCTCAGGGCTTTTATAAGGGCCACAAGACCCTTCTAATGCCCCTCAGGACCCTTATAAAGGCACCCAGACCCTTCTAGAGCCTCTCAGGACAGTTTTAAATGCCTCCAGACCCTTCTAGACCCCCTCAGGACCATTGTAAAGGCCCCCAAACACGTCTAATGCACCTCAGGACCCTTCTAAAGGCCACCAGACCCTTCTAATGCCCCTCAGGACCCTTCTAAAGGCCCCCAGACCCTTCTAATGCCCCTCAGGGCCTTTCTAAAGTACCCCAGACTCTTCTAGAACCTCTCAGGGCCTTTCTATATGACCCCAGACCCTTGTAATGCCCCTCAGGGCCTTTCTAAAGGCCCCCAGACCCTTCTAATGCCCCTCAGGGCCTTTCTAAAGTACCCCAGACACTTCTAGAACCTCTCAGGGCCTTTCTATATGACCCCAGACCCTTGTAATGCCCCTCAGGTCCTTTCTAAAGGCCCCCAGACCCTTCTAATGCCCCTCAGGACATTTCTAAAGGCCCCCAGACCCTTCTAGAGCCCCTCAGGACATTTCTAAAGGCACCCAGACCCTTCTAATGCCACTCAGGGCCTTTCTAAAGGCCGCGAGACCCTTCTAATCCCCCTGAGGGCCTTTAAAAAGGCCCCCAGACCCTTCTGGACCCCCTCAGGACGCTTCTAATAGCCCCCAGACCCTTCTAGAACTCCTCAGGGCCTTTCTAAAGGCCTCCACACCCTTCTAATGACCCTCAAGACCCATGTAAAGCCCCCAGACCCTTCTAGATTGCCTCAGGACCCATCTAAAAGCCCCCAGACCCTTCTAATGCCTTTCAGGACCCTTATGAAGGCCACAAGACCCTTCTAATGCCCCTCAGGACCTTTCTAAAGGCCCTCAGACCCTTCTATTGCCCCTCAGGGCATTTATAAAGGTTTCCAGACCCTTCTAGAGCCCGTCAGGACCCTTATAAAGGCCCCCAGACCATTCTAGAGCCCCTCAGGACACTTCTAAATGCCCGCAGACCATTCTAATGCCTGTCAGGGCCTTTTTAAAGGTCCCCACACCCTTCTACTGCCCCTCAGGAGCATTCTAAAGGCCCCCAGACCCTTCTAATGCCCCACAGGGCCTTTCTAAAGGTCTCTAGACCCTTCTAGAGCCCCTGAAGACCCTTCTAAAGGCCCCCAGACCCTTCTAATTCCACTCAGGGCCTTTCTAAATGCCGCGAGACCTTTATCATCCCCCTGAGGGCCTTTAAAAAGGCCCCCAGACCCTTCTGGACCACCTCAGGACGTTTCTAAAAGCCCCCAGACCCTTCTAGAGCCCCTCAGGGCCTTTCTAAAGGCCTCCACACCCTTCTAATGACCCTCAAGACCCATGTAAAGGCCCCCAGACCCTTCTAGATTTCCTCAGGACCCATCTAAAAGCCCCCAGACCCTTCTAATGCCTTTCAGGACCCTTATGAAGGCCACAAGACCCTTCTAATGCCCTTCAGGACCTTTCTAAAGGCCCTCAGACTATTCAAATGCCCCTCAGGACTCTTTTAAAGGACCCCAGACCCTTCTAATGCCCCTCAGGGCCTTTCTAAATTACCCCAGACACTTCTAGAACCTCTCAGAGCCTATCTATATGACCCCAGACCCTGTAATGCCACTCAGGGCCTTTCTAAAGGCAGCGAGACCCTTATAATCCTCCTGAGGGCCTTTAAAAAGGCCCCCAGACCCTTCTGGACCCCCTCAGGACGCTTCTAATAGCCCCCAGACCATTCTAGAGCCCCTCAGGGCCTTTCTAAAGGCCTCCACACCCTTCTAATGACCCTCAAGACCCATGTAAAGGCCCCCAGACCCTTCTAGATTGCCTCAGGACCCATCTAAAAGCCCCCAGACCCTTCTAATGCCTTTCAGGACCCTTATAAAGGCCACAAGACCCTTCTAATGCCCCTGAGGACCTTTCTAAAGGCCCTCAGACCCTTCTAATGCCCCTCAGGGCATTTATAAAGGTTCCCAGACCCTTCTAGAGCCCGTCAGGACCCTTATAAAGGCCCCCAGACCATTCTAGAGCCCCTCAGGACACTTCTAAAGGCCCGCAGACCATTCTAATGCCCGTCAGGGCCTTTATAAAGGTCCCCAGACCCTTCTACTGCCCCTCAGGAGCATTCTAAAGGCACCCAGACCCTTCTAATGCCCCACAGGGCCTTTCTAATGGTCTCCAGACCCTTCTAGAGCCCCTGAAGACCCTTCTAAAGACCCCCAGACCCTTATAGAGCCCCTCAGGACCCTTCTATAGTCCCCCAGACCCCGCTAATTCCCCTCAGGGCTTTTATAATGGCACCCAGACCCTTCTAATGCCCCTCAGGACCCAAATAAAGGCAGCCAGACCCTTCGAGAGCCTCTCAGGACAGTTTTAAATGCCTCCAGACCCTTCTAGACCCCCTCAGGGCCATTCTAAAGTCCACCAGACCCTTCTAATGCCCCTCAGGACCCTTCTAAAGGCCCCCAGACCCTTCTAATGCCCCTCAGGGCCTTTCTAAAGTACCCCAGACACTTCTAGAACCTCTCAGGGCCTTTCTATATGACCCCAGACCTTTGTAATGCCACTCAGGGCCTTTGTAAAGGACCCATATCCTTCTAATGCCCCTCAGGACATTTCTAAAGGCCCGCAGACCCTTCTAGAGCCCCTCAGGACATTTCTAAAGGCCCCCAGACCCTTCTAATGCCCCTCAGGACCCTTCTAAAGGCTGCCAGACCCTTCTAATGCCAATCAGGACCCTTCTAAAGGCCCCCAGACCCTTCTAATGCCACTCAGGGCCTTTCTAAAGGTCCCCAGACCATTCTACTGCCCCTCAGGAGCATTCTAAAGGCCCCCAGACCCTTCTAATGCCCCACAGGGCCTTTCTAAAGGTCCCCAGACCCTTCCAGAGACCCTGAAGACCCTTCTAAAGGCCCCCAGACCCTTATAGAGCCACTCAGGACCCTTCTAAAGTACCCCAGACCCTGCTAATTCCCCTCAGGGCTATTTTAAGGGCCACAAGACCCTTCTAATGCCCCTCAGGACCCTTATAAAGGCACCCAGACCCTTCTAGAGCCTCTCAGGACAGTTTTAAATGCCTCCAGACCCTTCTAGACCCCCTCAGGACCATTCTAAAGGCCCCCAGACCCTTCTAATGCCCCTCAGGACCCATCTAAAGTCCCCCAGACCCTTCTAATGCCCCTCAGGGCCTTTCTAAATTACCCCAGACACTTCTAGAACCTCTCAGGGCCTTTCTATATGACCCCAGACCCTTGTAATGCCCCTCAGGGCCTTTCTAAAGGCCCCCAGACCCTTCTAATGCCCCTCAGGACATTTCTAAAGGCCCCCAGACCCTTCTAGAGCCCCTCAGGACCCTTCTAAAGGCCCCCAGACCCTTCTAATGCCCCTCAGGGCCTTTCTAAAGTACCCCAGACACTTCTAGAACCTCTCAGGGCCTTTCTATATGACCCCAGACCCTTGTAATGCCCCTTAGGGCCTTTCTAAAGGCCCCCATACCCTTCCATTGTGCCTCAGGACATTTCTAAAGGCCCCCAGACCCTTCTAGAGCCCCTCAGGACATTTCTAAAGGCACCCAGACCCTTCTAATGCCACTCAGGGCCTTTCTAAAGGCCGCGAGACCCTTATAATCCCCCTGAGGGATTTTAAAAAGGCCCCCAGACCCTTCTGGACCCCCTCAGGACGCTTCTAATAGCCCCCAGACCCTTCTAGAGCCCCTCAGGGCCTTTCTAAAGGCCTCCATACCCTTCTAATGACCCTCAAGACCCATGTAAAGGCCCCCAGACCCTTCTGGAGCCCCTGAAGACCCTTCTAAAGGCTCCCAGACCCTTATAGAGCCCCTCAGGACCCTTCTAATGTCCCCCAGACCCTGCTAATTCCCCTCAGGGCTTTTATAAGTGCCACAAGACCCTTCTAATGCCCCTCAGGACCCTTATAAAGGCACCCAGACCCTTCTAGAGCCTCTCAGGACAGTTTTAAATGCCTCCAGACCATTCTAGACCCCCTCAGGACCATTCTAAAGGCCCTCAGACCCTTCTAATGCCCCTCAGGACATTTCTAACGGCCCCCAGACCCTTCTAGAGCCCCTCAGGACATTTTTAAAGGCACCCAGACCCTTCTAATGCCCCTCAGGACCCTTCTAAAGGCCCCCAGACCCTTCTAATGCCCCTCAGGACCTTTCTAAAGTACCCCAGACACTTTTAGAACCTCTCAGGGCCTTTCTATATGACCCCAGACCCTTGTAATGCCCCTCAGGGCCTTTCTAAAGGCCCCCATACCCTTCTAATGCCCCTCAGGACATTTCTAAAGGCCCCCAGACCCTTCTAGAGCCCCTCAGGACATTTCTAAAGGCACCCAGACCCTTCTAATGCCTTTCAGGGCCTTTCTAAAGGCCTCCACACCCTTCTAATGACCCTCAAGACCCATGTAAAGGCCCCCAGACCCTTCTAGATTGCCTCAGGACCCATCTAAAAGCCCCCAGACCCTTCTAATGCCTTTCAGGACCCTTATGAAGGCCACAAGATCCTTCTAATGCCCCTCAGGACCTTTCTAAAGGCCCTCAGACCCTTCTAATGCCCCTCAGGGCATTTATAAAGGTTCCCAGACCCTTCTAGAGCCCGTCAGGACCCTTATAAAGGCCACCAGACCATTCTAGAGCCCCTCAGGACACTTCTAAAGGCCCGCAGACCATTCTAATGCCCGTCAGGTCCTTTCTAAAGGTCCCCAGACCCTTCTACTGCCCCTCAGGAGCATTCTAAAGGCCCCCAGACCCTTCTAATGCCCCACAGGGCCTTTCTAAAGGTCCCCAGACCCTTCTAGAGCCCCTGAAGACCCTTCTAAAGGCCCCCAGACCCTTATAGAGCCCCTCAGGACCCTTCTAAAGTCCCCCAGACCCTGCTAATTCCCCTCAGGGCTTTTATAAGTGCCTCTAGACCCTTCTAATGCCCCTCAGGACCCTTATAAAGGCACCCAGACCCTTCTAGAGCCTCTCAGGACAGTTTTAAATGCCTCCAGAGCCTTCTAGACCCCCTCAGGACCATTCTAAAGGCCCCCAGACCCTTCTAATGCCCCTCAGGACCCTTCTAAAGGCCCCCAGACCCTTCTAATGCCCCTCAGGGCCTTTCTAAAGTACCCCAGACACTTCTAGAACCTCTCAGGGCCTTTCTATATGACCCCGGACCCTTCTAATGCCCCTCAGGGCCTTTCTAAATGCCCCCAGACCCTTCTAATGCCCCTCAGGACATTTCTAAAGGCACCCAGACCCTTCTAGAGCCCCTCAGGACATTTCTAAAGGCACCCAGACCCTTCTAATGCCACTCAGGGCCTTTCTAAAGGCCGCGAGACCCTTATAATCCCCCTGAGGGCCTTTAAAAAGGCCCCCAGACCCTTCTGGACCCCCTCAGGACGCTTCTAATAGCCCCCAGACCCTTCTAGAGCTCCTCAGGGCCTTTCTAAAGGCCTCCACACCCTTCTAATGACCCTCAAGACCCATGTAAAGGCCCCCAGACCCTTCTAGATTGCCTCAGGACCCATCTAAAAGCCCCCAGACCCTTCTAATGCCTTTCAGGGCCTTTCTAAAGGCCTCCACACCCTTCTAATGACCCTCAAGACCCATGTAAAGGCCCCCAGACCCTTCTAGATTGCCTCAGGACCCATCTAAAAGCCCCCAGACCCTTCTAATGCCTTTCAGGACCCTTATGAAGGCCACAAGACCCTTCTAATGCCCCTCAGGACCTTTCTAAAGGCCCTCAGACTATTCAAATGCCCCTCAGGACACTTCTAAAGGACCCCAGACCCTTCTAATGCCCCTCAGGTCCTTTCTATTGTACCCTAGACAATTCTAGAACCTCTCAGGGCCTTTCTATATGATCCCAGACCCTTGTAATGCCCCTGAGGGCCATTCTAAAGGCCCCCATACCCTTCTAATGCCCCTCAGGACATTTCTAAAGGCCTCCAGACCCTTCTAGAGCCACTCAGGGCCTTTCTAAAGGCACCCAGACCCTTCTAATGCCACTCAGGGCCTTTCTAAAGGCCGCGAGACCCTTATAATCCCCATGAGGGCCTTTAAAAAGGCCCCCAGACCCTTCTGGACACCCTCAGGACGCTTCTAATAACCCCCAGATCCTTCTAGAGCCCCTCAGGGCCTTTACAAAGGCCTCACACCCTTCTAATGAAAATCAAGACCCATGTAAAGGCCCCCAGACCCTTCTGGATTGCCTCAGGACCCATCTAAAAGCCCCCAGACCCTTCTAATGCCTTTCAGGGCATTTCTAAAGGCCTCCACACCCTTCTAATGACCCTCAAGACCCATGTAAAGGCACCTAGACCCTTCTAGATTGCCTCAGGACCCATCTAAAAGCCCCCAGACCATTCTAATGCATTTCAGGACCCTTATAAAGGCCACAAGACCCTTCTAATGCCCCTCAGGACCTTTCTTAAGGCCCACAGACCCTTCTAATGCTGCTCAGGGCCTCTCTAAATTACCCCAGACACTTCTATAATGTCCCAGGGCCTTCTATATGACCCCAGACCCTTGTAAAGCCCCTCAGGGCCATTCTATATGACCCCAGACCCTTCTAGTGCCCCTCAGGACAATTCTAAAAGCCCCCAGACCCTTCTAGAGCCTCTCAGGACATTTCTAAAGGCACCCAGACCCTTCTAATGCCACTCAGGGCCTTTCTAAAGGCCGCGAGACCCTTTTAATCCCCCTGAGGGTCTTTAAAAAGGCCCCCAGACCCTTCTGGACCCCCTCAGGACGCTTCTAATAGCCCCCAGACCCTTCCAGAGCCCCTCAGGGCCTTTCTAAAGGCCTCCACACCCTTCTAATGACCCTCAAGACCCATGTAAATGCCCCCAGACCCCTCTAGAATGCCTCAGGACCCATCAAAAAGCCCCGAGACCCTTCTAATGCCTTTCAGGGCCTTTCTAAAGGCCTCCACACCCTTCTAATGACCCTCAAGACCCATGTAAATGCCCCCAGACCCTTCTAGATTGCCTCAGGATCCATCTAAAAGCCTCCAGACCCTTCTAATGCCTTTCAGGACCCTTATCAAGGCCACAAGACCCTTCTAATGCCCCTCAGGACCTTTCTAAAGGCCCTCAGACCCTTCTAATGCCCCTCAGGGCATTTATAAAGGTTCCCAGACCCTTCTAGAGCCCGTTAGGACCCTTATAAAGGCCCCCAGACCATTCTAGAGCCCCTCAGGACACTTCTAAAGGCCCGCAGACCATTATAATGCCCGTCACGGCCTTTCTAAAGGTCCCCAGACCCTTCTACTGCCCCTCAGGAGCATTCTAAAGGCCCCCAGTCCATTCAAATGACCCTCAGGGCATTTATAAAGGTCCCCAGACCCTTCTAGAGCCCCTCAGGACCATTCTAAATGCCCCCAGACTCTTTTTGAGCTCTTCAGGGCCATTCTAAATGCCACAGACCATTCAAGAGCCCCTCAACATCCTTCTAAAGGCCCCCAGACCCTTCTAGAGCCCCTCAGGACGATTCTAAAGGCCCCCAGACCCTTCTAGATCCCCTCAAGACCCTTCTAAAAGGCCCCAGACCTTTCTAATGCCCCGCAGGACCTTTCTAAAGGCCCCGAGACATAATTAGAGCACCTCAGGACATTTCTAAAGGACCCCAGATCTTTCTAGAGCCCCTCAGGACCCTTCTAGAGGCCCCCAGACCCTTCTAGAAACCCTCAGGACGAGTCTAAAGGCCCCCAGACCATTGAAATGCCCCACAGAACCCTTCTAAAGGCCCCCAGACCCTTCTAATGCCCCTCAGGACCCTTCTAAAGGCCCCCAGACCCTTCTCATGCCCCTCAAGGGCCTTTCTCAAGTACCCCAGACACTTTTAGATCCTCTCAGGGCCTTTCTATATGACCCCAGACCCTTGTAATGCCACTCAGGGCCTTTCTAAAGGCCGCGAGACCCTTATAATTCCCCTGGGGTCCTTTAAAAAGGCCCCCAGACCCTTCTGGACCCTCTCAGGACGCTTCTAATAGCCCCCAGACCCTTCCAGAGCCACTCAGGGCCTTTCTAAAGGCCTCCACACTCTTCTAATAACACTCAAGACCCATGTAAAGGCCCCCATACCCATCTAGATTGCCTCAGGACCCATCTAAAAGCCGAAGACCCTTCTAACGCCTCTCAGGACAATTATGAAGGCCACAAGACCATTCTAATGCCCCTCAAAACCTTTCTAAAGGCCCCCAGACCCTTCTAATGCCCCTCAGGACCCTTCTAAAGGCACCCAGACCCTTCTAATGCCCCTCAGGACCCTTCTAAAGGCCCCCAGACCATTCTAGAGCCCCTCAGGACACTTTTAAAGGCCCGCAGACCATTCAAATGCCCCTCAGGGCCTTTATAAAGGTAACCAGACCCTTCTACTGCCCCTCAGGAGCATTCTAAAGGCCCCCAGACCCTTCTAATGCCCCACAGGGCCTTTCTAAAGGTCCCCAGACCCTTCTATAGCCCCTGAAGACCCTTCTAAAGGACCCCAGACCCTTATAGAGCCCCTCAGGTCCCTTCTAAAGTCCCCCAGACCCTGCTAATTCCCCTCAGGGCTTTTATAAGGGCACCCAGACCCTTCTAATGCCCCTCAGGACCCTTATAAAGGCACCCAGACCCTTCTAGAGCCTCTCAGGACAGTTTTAAATGCCTCCAGACCCTTCTAGACCCCCTCAGGACCATTCTAAAGCCCCCCAGTCCCTTCTAATGCCCCTCAGGACACTTCTAAAGGCCCCCAGACCCTTCTAATGCCCCTCAGGGCATTTATAAAGGTCCCCAGACCCTTCTAGAGCTCCTCAGGACCATTCTAAAGGCCCGCAGACTCTTTTAGAGCCCCTCAGGACCATTCTAAAGGCCCGCAGACCCTTCAAGAGCCCCTCAACATCCTTGTAACGGCTCCCTGACCCTTCTAGAGCCCCTCAGGACACTTGTAAAGGCCCCCAGACCCTTCTAGATCCCCTCAAGACCCTTCTAAAAGGCCCAAGACCTTTCTAATGCCCCTCAGGGCATTTCTAAAGGCACCCAGACCCGTCTAATGCACCTTAGGACCTTTCTAAAGGCCCCGAGACAATTTTAGAGCACCTCAGGACATATCTAAAGGACCCCAGATATTTCTAGAGCCCCTCAGGTCCCTTCTAGAGGCCCCCAGACCCTTCTAGAGCCCCTCAGGACGATTCTAAAGGCCCCCAGGCCCTTCTAATCCAACTCAGAGCCTTTCTAAAGGCCCCCAGACCATTCAAATGCCCCTCAGAACACTTCTAAAGGCCCCCAGACCCTTCTAATGCCCCCCAGGACCCTTCTAAAGGCCCCCAGACCCTTCTAATGCCCATCAGGGCCTTTCTAAAGTACGCCAGACACTTCTAGAACCTCTCAGGACCTTTCTATATGACCCCAGACCCTTCAAATGCCACTCAGGTCATTTCTAAAGGACGCGAGACCCTTATAATCCCCCTGAGGGCCTTTAAAAAGGCCCCCAGTCCCTTCTGGACCCCCTCAGGACGCTTCTAATAGCCCCCAGACCCTTCTAGATCCACTCAGGCCCTTCTAATGCCTTTCAGGGCCTTTCTAAAGGCCTCCACACCCTTCTAATGCCCCTCAAGACCCATGTAAAAGCCCACAGACCCTTCTAGATTGCCTCAGGACCCATCTAAAAGCCTCCAGACCCTTCTAATGCCTTTCAGGACCCTTATCAAGGCCACAAGACCCTTTTAATGCCCCTCAGGACCTTTCTAAAGGCCCTCAGACCCTTCTAATGCCTCTCAGGGCATTTATAAATGTTCCCAGACCCTTCTAGAGCCCGTCAGGACCATTATAAATGCCCCCAGACTATTCTAGAGCCATTAAGGACACATCTAAAGGCCCGCAGACCATTCTAATGCCCGTCAGGGCCTTTATAAATGTCCCCAGACCCTTCTACTGCCCCTCAGGAGCATTCTGAAGGCCCCCAGACCATTCAAATGCCCCTCAGGACCCTTTTAAAGGCCCCCAGACCCTTCTAATGCACCTCAGGGCCTTTCTAAAGGCCCCCAGTCCATTCAAATGCCCCTAAGAACCCTTCTAAAGGCCCCCAGACCCTTCTAATGCCCCTCAGGGCCTTTCTAAAGGCCCCCAGACACGTCTATTGCCTCTCACGACCTTTCTAAAGGCCCCGAGACACTTTTAGAGCATTTCAGGACATTTCTAAAGGACCCCAGATCTTTCTAGAGCCCCTCAGGACCCTTCTAGAGGCCCCCAGACCCTTCTAGAGCCCCTCAGGACGATTCTAAAGGACTCCAGACCCTTCTAATCCACCACAGGACCGTTCTAGATGCCCCCAGACCATTCAAATGTCCCTCAGGACCCTTAAAAAGGCCCCCAGACCCTTCTAATGCATCTCAGGGCCTTTCTAATGGCCCCCAGACCATTCAAATGGGCCTCAGAAACCTTCTAAAGGCCCCCAGACCCTTCTAATGCCCCTCAGGATCCTTCTAAAGGCCCCCAGACCCTTCTAATGCCCCTCGGGGCCTTTCTAAAGCACCCCAGACACTTCTAGAACTTTTCAGTTCCTTTCTATATGATTCCAGACCCTCGTAATTCCACTCAGGGCCTTTCTAAAGGCCGCGAGACCATTATAATCCCCCTGAGGGCCTTTAGAAAGGCACTCAGACCTTTCTGGACCACCTCAGGACGCTTCTAATAGCCCCCAGACCCTTCTAGAGCCCCTCAGAGCCTTTATAAAGGCCTCCACACCCTTCTACTGACCCTCAAGACCCATGTAAAGGCCCCCAGACCCTTCTAGATTGCCTCAGGACCCATCTAAAAGCCCCCAGACCCTTCTAATGCCTTTCAGGACCCTTTTAAAGGCCCCCCGACCCTTCTAATGCCCCTCAGGACTCTTCTAAAGGCCCTCAGACCCTTCTAGAGACCCTCAGGACATTTCTAAAGGCACCCAGACCCTTCTAATGCCCCTCAGGACTCTTCTAAAGGCCCCCAGACCTTTCTAATGACCTTCAGGGCCTTTCTAAAGTACCCCAGACACTTCTAGAACCTCTCAGGACCTTTCTATATGACCCCAGACCCTTGTAATACCCCTCATTACCGTTCCAAAGGCCCCCATACCCTTCTAATGCCCACTCAGGACATTTCTAAAGGCCCCCAGACCATTCTAGAGTCTCTGAGGACATTTCTAAAGGCACCCAGACCCTTCTAATGTCACTCAATGCCTTTCTAAAGGCGGCGAGACCCTTATAATCCCCCTGAGGGCCTTTAAAAAGGCACCCAGACCTATCTGGACCCCCTCAGGATGCTTCTAATAGCCCCCAGACCCTTCTAGAGCCCCTCAGGGCCTTTCTAAAGGCCTCCACACCCTTCTAATGGCCCTCAAGACACATGTAAAGGCCCGCAGACCCTTCTAGATTGCCTCAGGACCCATCTAAAAGCCCCCAGACCCTTCAAATGCCCCTCAGGACCCTTATAAAGGCACCCAGACCCTTCTAGAGCTTCTCAGGACAGTTTTAAATGCCTCCAGACCCTTCTAGACCCTCTCAGGACCCTTATAAATGCCCCCAGACCCTTCTAGAGCCTGTCAGGACACTTCTAAATGCCCATAGACCATTCTAATGCCCGTCAGGCCCTTTATAAAGGTCACCAGACCCTTCTACTGCCCCTCAGGAGCATTATAAAGGCCCCCAGACCCTTCTAATTCACCTCAGGACATTTCTAAAGGCCCCCAGATCTTTCTAGATCCCATCAGGACCCTTCGAAAGGCCCCCAGACACTTCTACAGGCCCTCAGGATGCTTCTAAAGGCCCGAGATCTTTCTAGAGCCCCTAAGGATCCTTCTGAAGGCACCCAGACTATTCCAATGCCCCTGAGGACCTTTCTAAAGGGCATTAGAAGGCTCTGGGGGGCTTTTGAATGGTCCTGAAAGGGTCTAGAAGGGTCTGGAGGCATTTAAAACTGTCCTGAGAGGCTCTAGAAGGGTCTGGGTGCCCTTATAAAAGCCCTGAGGGAAATTAGCAGGGTCTGGAGGACTTTAGAAGGGTATTCAGGGGCTCTAGAAGGGTCTGGGGACCTTTAGAAGGGTCTTCAGGGGCTCTAGAAGGGTCTGGGGACCTTTAGAAAGGCCCTGTGGGGCATTAGAATGGTCTGCGGACCTTTAGAAGTGTCCTGAGGGGCTCTAGAATGGTCTGGGGGCCTTTATATGGGTCCTGACGGGCTCTAGAAAGGTCTGGGAACCTTTATAAATGCCCTGAGAGGCATTAGAAGGGTCTGAGGGCCTTTAGAAAGGTCCTGAGGTGCATTAGAAGGGTCTTGTGGCCTTGATAAGGGTCCTGAAAGGCATTAGAAGGGTCTGCGGGCTTTTAGATGGGTCCTGAGGCAATCTAGAAGCGTCTGGGGGCCTTTACATGGGTCTTGAGGGTCATTAGAAGGGTGTGGAGGCCTTTAGAAAGGCCCTGAGGGGCTCTAGAAGGGTCTGGGTGCTATTAGAAGCGTCCTGAGGGAGTCCAGAATGGTCTGGGGGCCTTTAGAAGGGTCCTTAAGGGCTCTCGAAGGGTCTGGGGGCCTTTAAAATGGTCCTGAATGGCTCTATAATCGTCTGGGGGCCTTTAAAACGGTAATGAGGGGCATTAGAAGGGCCTGGGGACCTTTATAAAGGCCCCGATGGGCATTAGAATTTTCTGGGGACCGTTAGAAATGTCCTGAGGGACTCTAGAAGGGTCTGCGGGGAATAAGGAGGACCTGAGAGACTCTATAATGGTCCAGGGGACTTTAGAATGGCCCTGAGGGGAATTAGAAGGGTCTCGGGGCCTTTAGAATGTCCCTGAGGGGCTCTAGAAGGGTCTGGGGGCCTTTAGAAGGGTCCTGAAAGGCTCTAGAAGTGTCTGTATGCCTTTAGAAAGACCCTGAGGAGCTCTAGATAGTTCTGGGGGCCTTTATAAGGGTCCTTAGGGGCATTAGAACAGTCTGGGTGTCTTTAGAAGGGCCTTGAGGGGCATAAGAAGTGTCTGGGGACATCTAGAAGGGTCCTGAGGGGCTCTAGAAGGGTCTGGGGGCATTTAGACGTGTCTTGAGGGGATCTAGATGGGTCTGGATGCCCTTATAAAGGCCCTGAGGGGAATTAGAATGGTCTGGGGGCCTTTAGAAGGATCCTGAGGGGCTCTCGAAGGGTCTGGGGGACTTTTGAAGGGTTTCAGGGGCTCTACAAGGGTCTGGGGTCTTTTAGAAAGGACCAGAGGGGCATTAGAAGGGTCTAGGGGCCTTTATGAAGGTCCTGAGGGGCATAAGAATGGTCTGGGAGCCTTTCGAAAGGCCCTGATGGCACTAGAAGAGTCTTGGGGCCTTTAGAAGGGTCCTGAAGGGCATTAGAAGTGTCTCGGGGCCTTTAAAATGGTCCTGAGGGCTAAGAGAAAAGTCTGGGTACCTTTAGAAAGGCCCTGACGGGCATTAGAATGGTCTGGGGGCCATTAGAAGGGTCCTGAGGGGTATTAGAAGGGTCTGGGGGTCTTTAGATGGGTCCTGAGGCAATCTAGATGGGTCTGGGGGCCTTTACATGGGTCTTGAGGGTCATTAGAGGGGTCTGGGGGCCTTTAGATAGTCCCTGAGTGGTATTAGAAGGGTCTGGGGGCTTTTAGAAAGGACCTGAGGGGATCTGTAAGGGTCTGGGTGCATTTAGAAGGGTCCTGAGGGGCTGTAGAAGGGTCTGGGAACCTTTATAAATGCCCTGAGGGGCATTAGAAGGCTCTGGGGACTTTAGAAAGGTCCTGAGGGGGTCTAGAAGTCTCTGGGGGCCTTTAGAAAGGCCCTGAGGGGCAGTAGAAGAGTCAGGGGGCCATATAAAGGTCCAGAAGGGTAATATAAGTCTCTGGGGGCATTTAGATGGGTCCTGAGGCAATCTAGATGGGTCTGGGTGCCTTTACATGGGTCTTGAGGGTCATTAGAGGGATCTGGGGGCCTTTAGATAGTCCCTGAGTGGCATTAGATGGGTCTAGGGGTCCTTACAAAGGACCTGAGGGGCTCTAGAAGGGTTTGGGTGTCTTTAGACGGGTCCTGAAGGGCACTAGAAGGGTCTGGGGGCCTTTAGAAATGCCCTGAGGGGCATTAGAAGTGTCTCGAGGTCTTTAGAAAGGCCCTGAATGGCATTAGAATGGTCTGGGGGTCATTAGAAAGATACTGAGGGGCATTAGAAGGGTACGGGGGCCTTTAGAAATGTCCTGAAGGGCATTAGAATGGTCTGGGTGCATTTAGAATGATCCTGTTAGGCTCTAGAAGGGTCTGGGGACCTTTATAAATGCCCTGAGGGGCATTAGAAGGGTCTGGGGGCCTTTAGAAAGGCCCTGAGGGGCATTACAAGGGTCTGGGGTCATATAGAAAGGCCCTGAGAGGTTCTAGAAATGTCTGGGGTACTTTAGAATGGCCCTGAGGGGCATTAGAAAGGTCTGGGGGCCTTTAGAAGGGTCCTGAGGGGCATTAGAAGGGTCTGGGGGCCTTTAGAATGGTCCTGAGGGGGTCTAGAAGGGTCTGGAGGCATTTAAAACTGTCCTGAGAGGCATTAGAATGGTCTGGGTACCTTTATAATGGTCCTGAGGGGCATTAGAAGGGTCTGGGTGCCCATATAAAAGCCCTGAGGGGAATAAACAGGGTCTGGGGGACTTTAGAAGGGTCCTGAGGGGCTCTATAAGGGTCTGGGGGCATTTAGATAGGACCTGAGGCAATCTAGAAGGGTCTAGGGGCCATTACATGGGTCTTGAGGGTCATTAGAAGGGTGTGGAGGCCTTTAGAATGGCCCTGAAAGGCATTAGAAGGGTCTGGGGGCTTTTAGATGGGTCCTGAGGCAATCTAGAAGGGTATGGGGGCCTTTACATGGGTCTTGAGGGTCATTAGAATGGTGTGGAGGCCTTTAGAAAGGCCCTGAAAGGCATTAGAAGGGTCTGGGGGCTTTTAGATGGGTCCTGAGGCAATCTAGAAGGGTCTGGGGGCCTTTACATGGGTCTTGAGGGTCATTAGAAGGGTGTGGATGCCTTTAGAAAGGCCCTGAGGGGCTCTGGAAGGGTCTGGGGGCTATTAGACGTCCTGAGGGGGTCCAGAAGGGTCTGGGGGCCTTTTAAAGGCCCTCAGGGGGATTATAAGTGTCTCGCGGCCTTTAGAAAGGCCCTGAGTAGCATTAGAAGGGTCTGGGTGCCTTTAGAAATGTCCTGAGGGGCTCTAGAAGGGTCTGGGGGCCTTTAGAAATGTCCTGAGGTGCATTAGAAGGGTATGGGGGCCTTTAGAATGGCCCTGAGGGGCATTACAAGGGTCTGGGGTCATATAGAAAGGCCCTGAGAGGTTCTAGAAGTGTCTGGGGTACTTTAGAAAGGCCCTGAGTGGCATTAGAAGGGTCTGGGGGCCTTTAGAAGGGTCCTGAGGGGCATTAGACGGGTCTGGGGGGCTTTAGAATGGTCCTGAAGGGGGTCTAGAAGGGTCTGGAGGCATTTAAAACTGTCCTGAGATGCTCTAGAAGGGTCTGGGTGCCTTTATAAGGGTCCTGAGGGGCATTAGAAGGGTCTTGGTGCCCTTATAAAAGCCCTGAGAGGAATTAGTAGGGTCTGGGGGACTTTAGAAGGGTCCTGAGGGGCTCTATAAGGGTCTGCGGGCCTTTAGAAGGGTCTTCAGGGGCTCTAGAAGGGTCTGGGGACCTTTAGAAAGGCCCTGTGTGGCATTAGAAGGGTCTGGGGGCCTTTAGAATGCTCCTGAGGGGCAGTAGAAGGGTCTGGGGACCTTTATAAAGGCCCTTACGGGCATTAGAATGGTCTGCGGGCCTTTAGAAGTGTCCTGAGGGGCATTAGAACAGTCTTGTGGACTTTATAAGGGTCCTGAAAGGCATTAGAAGGGTCTGGGGGCTTTTAGATGGGTCCTGAGGCAATCTAGAAGGATCTGGGGGCCTTTACATGGGTCTTGAGGGTTATTAGAAGGGTGTGCAGGCCTTTAGAAATGCCCTGAGGGGCTCTAGAAGGGTCTGGGGGCTATTAGAAGCGTCCTGAGGGTGTCCAGAAGGGTCTGGGGGTCTTTTTAAAGGCCCTCAGAGGGATTATAAGGGTCTCGCGGCCTTTAGAAAGGCCCTGAGTGGCATTAGAATGGTCTGGGGGCCCTTAGAAAGGTCCTGAGTGGCATTAGTATGGTCTGGGTGCCTTTAGAAAGGTCCTGAGCGGCATTAGCAGGGTCTTGTGGCCTTCATAAGGGTCCTGAAAGGCATTAGAAGGGTCTAGGCGCCTTTACATAGGTCTTGAGGGTCATTAGAAGGGTGTGGAGGCCTTTAGAAAGGCCCTTAAAGGCATTAGAAGGGTCTGGGGGCTTTTAGATGGGTCCTGATGCAATCTAGAAGGGTCTGGGGGCCTTTACATGGGTCTTGAGGGTCATTAGAAGGGTGTGGAGGCCTTTAGAAAGGCCTTGAGGGGCTCTAGACGGGTCTGGGGGTTATTAGAAGCGTCCTGAGGGGGTCCAGAAGGGTCTGGGGACCTTTTTAAAGGCTCTCAGGGGGATTATAAGGGTCTCGCGGCCTTTAGAAAGGCCCTGAGTGGCATTAGAAAGGTCTGGGTGCCTTTAGAAATGTCCTGAGGGGCTCTAGAAGGGTCTGGGGGCCTTTAGAAATGTCCTGAGGGGCATTAGAAGGGTATGGGGGCCTTTAGAAAGGCCCTGAGGGGTATTAGAAATGTCTGGGGTCATATAGAAAGGCCCTGAGAGGATCTAGATGTGTCTCTGGTACTTTAGAAAGGCCCTGAGGGGCATTAGAAGGGTCTGGGGGCCTTTAGAAGGGTCCTGAGGGGCATTAGAAGGGTCTGGGGGCCTTTAGAATGGTACTGAGTGGGTCTAGAAGGGTCTGGAGGCATTTAAAACTGTCCTGAGAGGCTCTAGAAGGGTCTGGGTGCCTTTATAAGGGTCCTGAGGGGCATTAGAAGGGTCTGGGTGCCATAATAAAAGCCCTGAGGGGAATTAGCAGGGTCTGGGTGCCTTTGGAAGGGTCCTGAGGGGCTCTATAAGGGTCTGGGGGCCTTTAGAAGGGTCTTCAGGGGCTCTAGAAGGGTCTGGGGACCATTAGAAAGGCCCTGTGGGGCATTAGAAGGGTCTGGGGGCCTTTAGAATGCTCCTGAGGGGCAGTAGAAGGGTCTGGGGACCTTTATAAAGGCCCTGACGGGCATTAGAATGGTCTGCGGGCCTTTAGAAGTGTCCTGAGGTGCTCTAGAATGGTCTGGGGGCCTTTATAAGGGTCCTGACGGACTCTAGAAGGGTCTGGGAACCTTTATAAATACCCTGAGGGGCATTAGAAGGGTCTGAGGGTCTTTAGAAAGGTCCTGAGGGGCATTAGAAGGGTCTTGTGGCCTTCATAAGGGTCCTGAAAGGCATTAGAAGGGTCTGGGGGCTTTTAAATGGGTCTTGAGGCAATCTAGAAGGGTCTGGGGGCCTTTACATGGGTCTTGAGGGTCATTAGAAGGGTGTGGAGGCCTTTAGAAAGGCCCTGAGGGGCTCTAGAAGGGTCTGGGGGCTATTAGAAGCGTCCTGAGGGGGTCCAGAAGGGTCTGGGGGCCTTTTTAAAGGCCCTCAGGGGGATTATAAGGGTCTCGCGGCCTTTAGAAAGGCCCTGAGTGGCATTAGAAGGGTCTGGGTGCCTTTAGAAATGCCCTGAGGGGCTCTAGAATGGTCTGGGGGTCTTTAGAAAGGCCCTGAGGGGCTCTTGAAGGGTCAGGGAGCCGTTAGAAGGATGTTGAGGGGCTCTTGAAGGGTCTGCGGACCATTAGATTGGCCCTGAGGGGCTCTAAAAGAGTCTGGGAGCGTTTAGAATGGTCCTGAGGGGCACTAGAAGGGTCTGGAGACCTTTAGAAATGCCCTGAGTGGCATTAGAAGGGTCTGGGGGCCTTTAAAAAGGCCCTGAGCGGCATTAGAAGGGTCTGGGGGACTTTAGAATGGTCCTGAGGGGCTCTAGAAGGGTCAGGGGACCTTCAGAAATGCCCTGAGGTGCATTAGAATGGTCTGGAGTCCTTTATAAAGGCCCTGAGGGGCTTTAGAATGGTCCTGACGGGCTCTAGAAGGGTCTGGTAACCTTTATAAATAACGACAGGGGCATTAGAAGGGTCTGAGGGCCGTTATAGGGGTCCTGAAAGGCATTAGAATGGTCTGGGGGCTTTTAGATGGGTCCTGAGGCATTCTAGAAGGGTCTGGGGGCCTTTACATGGGTCTTGAGGGTCATTAGAAGGGTGTGGAGGCCTTTAGAAAGGCCCTGAGGGGCTCTAGAAGGGTCTGGGGGCTATTAGAAGCGTCCTGAGGGGGTCCAGAAGGGTCTGGGGACCTTTATAAAGGCCCTGACGGGCATTAGAATGGTCTGCGGGCCTTTAGAAGTTTCCTGAGGGGCTCTAGAATGGTCTGGGGGCATTTATAATGGTCCTGACGGGCTCTAGAAGGGTCTGGGAACCTTTATAAATGCCCTGAGGGGCATTAGACGGGTCTAAGGGCCTTTATAAGGGTCCTGAAAGGCATTAGAAGGGTCTGGGGGCTTTTAGATGGGTCCTTAGGAAATCTAGAAGGGTCTGGGGGCCTTTAGAAAGGCCCTGTGGGGCATTAGAAGCGTCTGGGGGCCTTTAGAATGCTCCTGAGGGGCAGTAGAAGGGTCTGAGGGCCTTTAGAAAGGTCCTGACGGGCATTAGAACAGTCTTGTGGCCTTGATAAGGGTCCTGAAAGGCATTAGAAGGGTCTGGGGGCTTTTAGATGGGTCCTGAGGCAATCTAAAAGGGTCTGGGGGCCTTTACATGGGTCTTGAGGGCCATTAGAATGGTGTGGAGGCCTTTAGAAAGGCCCTGAGGGGCTCTAGAAGGGTCTGGGGGCTATTAGAAGCGTCCTGAGGGGGTCCAGAAGGGTCTGGGGGCCTTTAGAAGTGTCCTGAGGGGCTCTAGAAGGGTCTGGGGGCCTTTAGAAATGTCCTGAGGGGCATTAGAAGGGTCTGGGGCCTCTTAGAAGGGTCTTGAGGGGATCTAGAAGGGTCTGGGGGCCTTTAGAAGTGTCCTGAGGGGCTCTAGAAGGGTCTGGGGGCATTTAGAAATGTCCTGAGGGGCATTAGAAGGGTCTGGGAACCTTTATAAATGCCCTGAGGTGCATTAGATGGGTCTGAGGGCCTTTATAAGGGTCCTCAAAGGCATTAGAAGGGTCTGGGGGCTTTTAGATGGGTCCTGAGGAAATCTAAAAGGGTCTGGGGGCCTTTACATGGGTCTTGAGGGTCATTACAAGGGTGTGGAGGCCTTTGGAAAGGCCCTGAGAGGCTCTAGAAGGGTCTGGGGGCTATTAGAAGCATCCTGAGGGGGTCCAGAAGGGTCTGGGGGCTTTTTAAAGGCCCTCAGAGGGATTATAACGGTCTCGCGGCCTTTAGAAAGGCCCTGAGTGGCATTAGAATGGTCTGGGGGCCTTTAGAAATGTCCTGAGGGGCTCTAGAAGGGTATGGGGGCTTTAGAAATGTCCTGAGGGGCATTAGAAGGGTATGGGGGCCTTTAGAATGGCCCTGAGGGGCATTACAATTGTCTGGAGTCATATAGAATTGCCCTGAGAGGTTCTAGAAGTGTCTGAGGTACTTTAGAAAGGCCCTGAGGGGCATTAGAAGGGTCTGGGGGCCTTTAGAATGGTCCTGAGGGGGTCTAGAAGGGTCTGGAGGCATTTAAAACTGCCCTGGGAAGCTCTAGAAGGGTCTGGGTGCCTTTATAAGGGTCCTGAGGGGCATTAGAAGGGTCTGGGTGCCCTTATAAAAGCCCTGAGGGGAATTAGCAGGGTCTGGGGGACTTTAGAAGGGTCCTGAGGGGCTCTATAAGGGTCTGGGAGCCTTTAGAAGGGTCTTCAGGGGCTCTAGAAAGGTCTGGGGACCTTTAGAAAGGCCCTGTGGGGCATTAGAATGGTCTGGGTGCCTTTAGAATGCTCCTGAGGGGCAGTAGAGTGGTCTGGGGACCCTTATAAAGGCCCTTACGGGCATTAGAATGGTCTGCAGGCCTTTAGAATTGTCCTGAGGGGCTCTAGAATGGTCTGGGGGCCTTTATAAGGGTCCTGATGGGCTCTAGAAGGGTCTGGGAACCTTTATAAATGCCCTGAGGGGCATTAGAAGGGTCTGAGGGCCTTTAGAATGGTCCTGAGGGGCATTGGAAGGGTCTTGTGGCCTTGATAAGGGTCCTGGAAGGCATTAGAAGGGTCTGGAAGCTTTTAGATGGGTCCTGAGGCAATCTAGAAGGGTCTAGGGGCATTTACATTAGTCTTGGGGGTTATTAGAAGGGTGTGGGGGCCTTTAGAAAGGCCCTGAAAGGCATTAGAAGGGTCTGGGGGCTTTTAGATTTGTCCTGAGGCAATCTAAAAGGATCTGGGGGCCTTTACATGGGTCTTGAGGGTCATTAGAAGGGTGTGGAGGCCTTTAGAAAGGCCCTGAGGGGCATTAGAAGGGTCTGAGGGCCTTTAGAAGGGTCCTGAGGGGAATTAGAAGGTTCTGGAAGCCTTTAGAAAAATTCTGAGGGGCTTTTGAATGGTCTGGGGGCCATTAGAAATGCCCTGAGGTGCATTAGAAGGGTCTGGGGGCCTTTAAAAGGGTCCTGAGGGTCATTTGAATTGTCTGGGGGCCTTTAGAAAGGCCCTGAGGTGGATTAGAAAGGTCTGGGGGCTTTAGAATTGTCCTGAGGTGCTCTAGAATGATCTTGGGTCCTTTAGAAATGTCCTGAGGTGCTCTAAAAGTGTCTCAGGGCATTTAGAAGGGTCCTGAGGGGCATTAGACGGGTCTGGGGGCCTTTAGAAATGCCCTGAGGGGCATTAGAAAGGTCTGGGGCCTTTTAGAAGGGTCTTGAGGGGATCTAGAAGGGTCTGGGGGCCTTTAGAAGTGTCCTGAGGGGCTCTAGAAGGGTCTGGGTGCCTTTAGAAAGGCCCTGAGGGGCTCTAGAAGGGTCAGGGAGCCGTTAGAAGGATGTTGAGGGGCTCTTGAAGGGTCTGCGGGCCTTTAGAATGGCCCTGAGGGGCTCTAAAAGAGTCTGGGTGCCTTTAGAATGGTCCTGAGGGGCTCTAGAAGGGTCTGGGGACCTTTATATATGCCCTGAGGGGCATTAAAGGGGTCTGGGGGCCTTTAAAAAGGCCCTGAGGGGCATTAGAAGGGCCTGGGGTGCTTTAGAATGGTCCTGAGGGGGTCTAGAAGGGTCTGGAGGCATTTAAAACTGTCCTGAGAGGCTCCAGAAGGGTCTGGGTGCCTTTTTAAGGGTCCTGAGGGGCATTAGAAGGGTCTGGGTGCCCTTATAAAAGCCCTGAGGGGAATTAGCAGGGTCGGGGGGACTTTAGAAGGGTCCTGAGGGGCTCTATAAGGGTCTGGGGGCATTTAGAAGGGTCTTCAGGGGCTCTAGAAGGGTCTGGGGACCTTTAGAAAGGCCCTGTGGGGCATTAGAAGCGTCTGGGGGCCTTTAGAATGCTCCTGAGGGGCAGTAGAAGGGTCTGAGGGCCTTTAGAAAGGTCCTGACGGGCATTAGAACAGTCTTGTGGCCTTGATAAGGGTCCTGAAAGGCATTAGAAGGGTCTGGGGGCTTTTAGATGGGTCCTGAGGCAATCTAGAAGGGTCTGGGCGCCTTTACATGGGTCTTGAGGGCCATTAGAATGGTGTGGAGTCCTTTAGAAAGACCCTGAGGGGCTCTAGAAGGGTCTGGGGGCTATTAGAAGCGTCCTGAGGGGGTCCTGAAGGGTCTGGGGGCATTTAGAAGTGTCCTGAGGGGCTCTAGAAGGGTCTGGGGGCCTTTAGAAATGTCCTGAGGGGCATTAGAAGGGTCTGGGGCCTCTTAGAAGGGTCTTGAGGGGATCTAGAAGGGTTTCGGGGCCTTTAGAAGTGTCCTGAGGGGCTCTAGAATGGTCTGTGGGCCTTTAGAAATGTCCTGAGGGGCATTAGAAGGGTCTGGGAACCTATATAAATGCCCTGAGGGGCATTAGACGGGTCTGAGGGCCTTTATAAGGGTCCTGAAAGGCATTAGAAGGGTCTGGGGGCTTTTAGATGGGTCCTGAGGAAATCTAGAAGGGTCTGGGGGCCTTTACATGGGTCTTGAGGGTCATTACAAGGGTGTGGTGGCCTTTGTAAAGGCCCTGAGGGGCTCTAGAAGGGTCTGGGGGCTATTAGAAGCATCCTGAGGGGGTCCAGAAGGGTCTGGTGGCCTTTTAAAGGCCCTCAGAGGGATTATAACGGTCTCGCGGCCTTCAGAAAGGCCCTCAGTGGCATTAGAAGGGTCTGGGTGCCTTTAGAAATGTCCTGAGGGGCTCTAGAATTGTATGGGGGCTTTAGAAATGTCCTGAGGGGAATTAGAAGGGTATGGGGGCCTTTAGAATGGCCCTGAGGGGCATTACAAGGGTCTGGAGTCATATAGAATGGCCCTGAGAGGTTTTAGAAGTGTCTGAGGTACTTTAGAAAGGCCCTGAGGGGCATTAGAAGGGTCTGGGGGCCTTTAGAATGGTCCTGAGGGGGTCTAGAAGGGTCTGGAGGCATTTAAAACTGCCCTGAGAGGCTCTAGAAGGGTCTGGGTGCCTTTATATGGGTCCTGAGGGGCATTTGAAGGGTCTGGGTGCCCTTATTAAAGCCCTGAGGGGAATTAGCAGGGTCTGGGGGACTTTAGAAGGGTCCTGAGGGGCTCTATAAGGGTCTGGGAGCCTTTAGAAGGGTCTTCAGGGGCTCTAGAAAGGTCTGGGGACCTTTAGAAAGGCCCTGTGGGGCATTAGAATGGTCTGGGTGCCTTTAGAATGCTCCTGAGGGGCAGTAGAGTGGTCTGGGGACCCTTATAAAGGCCCTTACGGGCATTAGAATGGTCTGCAGGCCTTTAGAATTGTCCTGAGGGGCTCTAGAATGGTCTGGGGGCCTTTATAAGGGTCCTGACGGGCTCTGGAAGGGTCTGGGAACCTTTATAAATGCTCTGAGGGGCATTAGAAGGGTCTGAGGGCCTTTAGAATGGTCCTGAGGGGCATTGGAAGGGTCTTGTGGCCTTGATAAGGGTCCTGAAAGGCATTAGAAGGGTCTGGAAGCTTTTAGATGGGTCCTGAGGCAATCTAGAAGGGTCTAGGGGCATTTACATTAGTCTTGAGGGTCATTAGAAGGGTGTGGGGGCCTTTAGAAAGGCCCTGAAAGGCATTAGAAGGGTCTGGGGGCTTTTAGATTTGTCCTGAGGCAATCTAGAAGGGTCTGGGGGCCTTTACATGGGTCTTGAGGGTCATTAGAAGGGTGTGGAGGCCTTTAGAAAGGCCTTGAGGGGCATTAGAAGGGTCTGGGGGCCTTTAGAAGGGTCCTGAGGGGAATTAGAAGGTTCTGGAAGCCTTTAGAAAAATTCTGAGGGGCTTTTGAATGGTCTGGGGGCCATTAGAAATGCCCTGAGGTGCATTAGAAGGGTCTGGGGGCCTTTAAAAGGGTCCTGAGGGTCATTTGAATTGTCTGGGGGCCTTTAGAAAGGCCCTGAGGTGGATTAGAAAGGTCTGGGGGCTTTAGAATTGTCCTGAGGGGCTCTAGAAAGATCTGGGGTCCTTTAGAAATGTCCTGAGGTGCTCTAAAAGTGTCTCGGGGCCTTTAGAATTGTCTTGAGGGGCTCTAGAAGGGTCTGGGGGCCTTTAGAAAGGCCCTGAGTGGCATTAGAAGGGTCTGGGTGCCTTTAGAAATGCCCTGAGGGGCTCTAGAAGGGTCTGGGGGTCTTTAGAAAGGCCCTGAGGGGCTCTTGAAGGGTCAGGGAGCCGTTAGAAGGATGTTGAGGGGCTCTTGAAGGGTCTGCGGGCCATTAGAATGGCCCTGAGGGGCTCTAAAAGAGTCTGGGAGCATTTAGAATGGTCCTGAGGGGCACTAGAAGGGTCTGGAGACCTTTAGAAATGCCCTGAGGTGCATTAGAAGGGTCTGAGGGCCTTTAAAAAGGCCCTGAGGGGCATTAGAAGGGCCTGGGGGGCTTTAGAATGGTCCTGAGGGGGTCTAGAATGGTCTGGAGGCATTTAAACCTGTCCTGAGAAGCTCTAGAAGGGTCTGGGTGCCTTTATAAGGGTCCTGAGGGGCATTAGAAGGGTCTGGGTGCCCTTATAAAAGCCCTGAGGGGAATTAGCAGGGTCTGGGGGACTTTAGAAGGGTCCTGAGGGGCTCTATAAGGGTCTGGGGGCCTTTAGAATGGTCTTCAGGGGCTCTAGAAGGGTCTGGGGACCTTTAGAAAGGCCCTGTGGGGCATTAGAAGCGTCTGGGGGCCTTTAGAATGCTCCTGAGGGGCAGTAGAATGGTCTGGGGACCTTTATAAAGGCCCTTACGGGCATTAGAATGGTCTGCGGGCCTTTAGAAGTGTCCTGAGGGGCATTAGAACAGTCTTGTGGACTTTATAAGGGTCCTGAAAGGCATTAGAAGGGTCTGGGGGCTTTTAGATGGGTCCTGAGGCAATCTAGAAGGGTCTGGGGGCCTTTACATGGGTCTTGAGGGTTATTAGAAGGGTGTGCAGGCCTTTAGAAATGCCCTGAGGGGCTCTAGAAGGGTCTGGGGGCTATTAGAAGCGTCCTGAGGGTGTCCAGAAGGGTCTGGGGGTCTTTTTAAAGGCCCTCAGAGGGATTATAAGGGTCTCGCGGCCTTTAGAAAGGCCCTGAGTGGCATTAGAATGGTCTGGGGGCCCTTAGAAAGGTCCTGAGTGGCATTAGTATGGTCTGGGTGCCTTTAGAAAGGTCCTGAGCGGCATTAGCAGGGTCTTGTGGCCTTCATAAGGGTCCTGAAAGGCATTAGAAGGGTCTAGGCGCCTTTACATAGGTCTTGAGGGTCATTAGAAGGGTGTGGAGGCCTTTAGAAAGGCCCTTAAAGGCATTAGAAGGGTCTGGGGGCTTTTAGATGGGTCCTGAGGCAATCTAGAAGGGTCTGGGGGCCTTTACATGGGTCTTGAGGGTCATTAGAAGGGTGTGGAGGCCTTTAGAAAGGCCTTGAGGGGCTCTAGACGGGTCTGGGGGTTATTAGAAGCGTCCTGAGGGGGTCCAGAAGGGTCTGGGGGCCTTTTTAAAGGCTCTCAGGGGGATTATAAGGGTCTCGCGGCCTTTAGAAAGGCCCTGAGTGGCATTAGAAAGGTCTGGGTGCCTTTAGAAATGTCCTGAGGGGCTCTAGAAGGGTCTGGGGGCCTTTAGAAATGTCCTGAGGGGCATTAGAAGGGCCTGGGGGGCTTTAGAATGGTCCTGAGGGGGTCTAGAAGGGTCTGGAGGCATTTAAAACTGTCCTGAGAGGCTCCAGAAGGGTCTGGGTGCCTTTATAAGGGTCCTGAGGGGCATTAGAAGGGTCTGGGTGCCCTTATAAAAGCCCTGAGGGGAATTAGCATGGTCTGGGGGACTTTAGAAGGGTCCTGAGGGGCTCCATAAGGGTCTGGGGTCCTTTAGTAGGGTCTTCAGGGGCTCTAGAAGGGTCTGGGGACCTTTAGAAAGGCCCTGTGGGGCATTAGAAGCGTCTGGGGGCCTTTAGAATGCTCCTGAGGGGCAGTAGAAGGGTCTGGAAACCTTTATAAAGGCCCTGACGGGCATTAGAATGGTCTGCGGGCCTTTAGAAGTGTCTTGAGGGGCTCTAGAATGGTCTGGAGGCATTTATAATGGTCCAGACGGGCTCTAGAAGGGTCTGGGAACCTTTATAAAAGCCCTGAGGGGCATTAGAAGGGTCTGGGGGCCTTTAGAATGGTCCTGAGGGGGTCTAGAAGGGTCTGGAGGCATTTAAAACTGCCCTGAGAAGCTCTAGAAGGGTCTGGGTGCCTTTATAAGGGTCCTGAGGGGCATTAGAAGGGTCTGGGGGCCCTTATAAAAGCCCTGAGGGGAATTAGCAGGGTCTGGGGGACTTTAGAAGGGTCCTGAGGGGCTCTATAAGGGTCTGGGAGCCTTTAGAAGGGTCTTCAGTGGCTCTAGAAAGGTCTGGGGACCTTTAGAAAGGCCCTGTGGTGCATTAGAATGGTCTGGGTGCCTTTAGAATGCTCCTGAGGGGCAGTAGAGTGGTCTGGGGACCCTTATAAAGGCCCTTACGGGCATTAGAATGGTCTGCAGGCCTTTAGAATTGTCCTGAGGGGCTCTAGAATGGTCTGGGGGCCTTTATAAGGGTCCTGACGGGCTCTAGAAGGGTCTGGGAACCTTTATAAATGCTCTGAGGGGCATTAGAAGGATCTGAGGGCCTTTAGAATGGTCCTGAGGGGCATTGGAAGGGTCTTGTGGCCTTGATAAGGGTCCTGAAAGGCATTAGAAGGGTCTGGGGGCTTTTAGATGGGTCCTGAGGCAATCTAGAAGGGTCTAGGGGCATTTACATTAGTCTTGAGGGTCATTAGAAGGGTGTGGGGGCCTTTAGAAAGGCCCTGAAAGGCATTAGAAGGGTCTGGGGGCTTTTAGATTTGTCCTGAGGCAATCTAGAAGGGTCTGGGGGCCTTTACATGGGTCTTGAGGGTCATTAGAAGGGTGTGGAGGCCTTTAGAAAGGCCTTGAGGGGCATTAGAAGGGTCTGGGGGCCTTTAGAAGGGTCCTGAGGGGAATTAGAAGGTTCTGGAAGCCTTTAGAAAAATTCTGAGGGGCTTTTGAATGGTCTGGGGGCCATTAGAAATGCCCTGAGGTGCATTAGAAGGGTCTGGGGGCCTTTAAAAGGGTCCTGAGGGTCATTTGAATTGTCTGGGGGCCTTTAGAAAGGCCCTGAGGTGGATTAGAAAGGTCTGGGGGCTTTAGAATTGTCCTGAGGGGCTCTAGAAAGATCTGGGGTCCTTTAGAAATGTCCTGAGGTGCTCTAAAAGTGTCTCGGGGCCTTTCGAAGGGTCCTGAGGAGCATTAGACGGGTCTGGGGGCCTTTTGAAATGCCCTTAGGGGCATTAGAAAGGTCTGGGGCCTTTTAGAAGGGTCTTGAGGGGATCTAGAAGGGTCTGGGGGCCTTTAGAATTGTCCTGAGGGTCTCTAGAAGGGTCTGGCGGCCTTTAGAAAGGCCCTGAGGGGCACTAGAAGGGTCAGGGAGCCGTTATAAGGATGTTGAGGGGCTCTTGAAGGGTCTGCGGGCATTTAGAATGGCCCTGAGGGACTCTAAAAGAGTCTAGGGGCCTTTAGAATGGTCCTGAGGGGCTCTAGAAGGGTCTGGGGACCTTTATAAATGCCCTGAGGGGCATTAGAAGGGTCTGGGGGCCTTTAGAAAGGCCCTGAGGGGCATTAGAACGGTCTGGGAGCCTTTAGAAAGGCCCTGATGTGTTCTAGAAGGGTCTGGGGGCCTTTAGAATGGTCCTGAGGGGGTCTAGAAGGGTCTGGAGGCATTTGAAACTGTCCTGAGAGGCTCTAGAAGGGTCTGGGTGCCTTTATAAGGGTCCTGAGGGGCATTAGAAGGGTCTGGGGGCCCTTATAAAAGCCCTGAGGGGAATTAGCAGGGTCTGGGGGACTTTAGAAGGGTCCTGAGGGGCTCTATATGGGTCTGGGGGCATTTAGAAGGGTCTTCAGGGGCTCTAGAAGGGTCTGGGGACCTTTAGAAAGGCCCTGTGGGGCAGTAGAAGGGTCTGGGGACCTTTATAAAGGCCCTGACGGGCATTAGAATGGTCTGCGGGCCTTTAGAATTGTCCTGAGGGGCTCTAGAATGGTCTGGGGGCCTTTATAAGGGTCCTCACTGGCTCTAGAATGGTCTGGAAACCTTTGTAAATGCCCTGAGGAGCATTAGAATGGTCTGAGGTCCTTTAGAAAGGTCCTGAGGGGCATTAGAACAGTCTTGTGGCCTTTATAATGTTCCTAAAAGGCATTAGAATGGTCTCGGGGCTTTTAGATGGGTCCTGAGGCAATTTAGAAGGGTCTGGGGGCCTTTACATGGGTCTTGAGGGTCATTAGAAGGGTGTGGAGGCCTTTAGAAAGGCCCTGAGGGGCTCTAGAAGGGTCTGGGTGCTATTAGAAGCTTCCTGAGGGTGTCCAGAATGGTCTGGGGACCTTTTTAAAGACCCTCAGGGGGATTATAAGGGTCTCGCGGCCTTTAGAAAGGCCCTGAGTGGCATTAGAAGGGTCTGGGTGCCATTAGAAATGTCCTGAGGGGCTCTAGAAAGGTCTGGGGGCCTTTAGAAGCGTCCCGAGGGGCTCTAGAAGGGTCTGGGACCTTTCGAAGGGTCCTTATGGGTTCTAGAAAGATCTGGGGGCCTTTAGAAGTATCCTGAGTTTCTCTAGAATGGTCTGGGGGCCTTTAAAATGGTCCTTAGGGGCATTTGAATGGATTGGGGGCCTTTAGAAAGGCCCTGAGGTGGATTAGAAGGGTCTGGGGGCCTTTAGATTCGTCCTTAGGGGCTCTAGAAGTGTCTGGGGACCTTTAGAAATGCTCTGAGGGGCATTAGAAGGGTCTGGGGGCCTTTAGAAAGGCCCTGAGGTTCATTATAAGGGTCAGGGGGCCATATAAAGGTCCTGAAGTGTATTAGAAATGTCTGGGAGCCTTTAGATGGGTCCTGAGGCAATCTAGATGGGTCTTGGGGCCTTTACATGGGTCTTGAGGGTCATTAGAGGGGCCTGGCAGCCTTTAGATAGTCCCTGAGTGGCATTACAAGGGTCTGGGGGTCTTTACAAAGGTCCTGAGGGAGTCTAGAAGGCTCTGGAAGCCTTTAGAAAGGCCCTGAGGGGCATTAGAAGGGTCAGGGGGCCATATAAAGGTCCTGAAGTGTATTAGAAGTGTCTGGGGGCTTTTAGATGAGTCCTGAAACAATCTAGATGGGTCTGGGGGCCTTTACATGGGTCTTGAGGGTCATTAGAAGGGTGTGGAGGCCTTTAGAAAGGCCCTGAGGGTCTCTAGAAGGGTCTGGGGGCTACTAGAAGTGTCCTGAGGTGGTCCAGAAGGGTCTGGGGGCATTTTAAAGACCCTCAGGGGGATTATAATGGTCTCGCGGCCTTTAGAAAGGCCCTGAGTGGCATTAGAAGGGTCTGGGTGCCTTTAGAAATGTCCTGAGGGGCTCTAGAAGGGTCTGGGGTCC
>JAUMJK010002129.1:0-19239 GCA_033558105.1 Coccyzus lansbergi
CTACGCGGAAGGGGCGGGGCCTGGCCGGGAGCGCGGAGGTGGGGGGGGAGCGGCGGAACCGGCGCCTCAGGGGAGGGGGCGTGGCTTGAGGAAGGGGGCGTGGCTTTTGGGCGGTCGGTGTTACGCTATGGGGGCGTGGCCTGCGGTGAAGGGGCGTGGCTTTTGTGTGGTCTGTGATTAACGGGGCGTGGCCTGTGGGGAGGGGCGTGGTTTGTGGTGGAGGGGGCGTGGCCTGTGTGGAGGGGCGGGGCTTAGGGCCCAGGGCTTGCGGTTGAATGAAGGGGAGGGGCTAATTACGGTTAATGAAGGGGCGGGGCCTGCTCAGGCCATCCCAGCGCTTACTGGTTCCTCCCAGTCCCTCCCAGGGATGCACCAGTGGCCACCCAGTCCCTCCCAGTTCCTCCCAGTCCCTCCCAGTTCACCCTAGTGCCACCCCCAGTCCATCCCAGTCCCTCCTAGGGATGCACCAGTTCCTCCCACTCCCATCCCAGTGCCTCCTTGTTCAGCCCAGTCTCTCCCAGTCCATCCCAGTCCCTTCCAGGGATGCGACAGTTCCTCCCAGTCCCTCCCCGTTCATCCCAGTCCATCCCAGTCCTTCCAAGTTCCTCCCAGTCCCTCCCAGTCCCTTCCAGGGATGTGCCAGTTCCTCCCAGTCCCTCCCAGTTCCTCCCAGTCCCTCCCAGTCTCTCCCTGTTCATCCCAGTCCCTCCCTATTCATCCCAGTCCCCTCCCAGTCCCTCCCAGTCCCTTCCCAGTTCCCTCCCAGTCTCTCCCAGGGATGCACCAGTGGCCACCCAGTCCTTCCCAGTCCCTCCCAGTCCCTCCCAGTCCATCCCAGTCCCTTCCAGGGATGCACCAGTCCCTCCCAGTGCCCTCCCAGTCCCTCCCAGTTCACCCAGTCCCTTCCAGGGATGCGCCAGTCCCTCCCAGTGCCCTCCCAGTCCCTCCCAGTTCACCCAGTCCCTCTCTTCCCACAGGTCTCACCGCCCACCATGGACTACGAGCGAAGGTGAGGGGGAGGGGGGGGGGGGGTGGACACGACACTGGCAACCTTCGTCTTGGCTGTTACTGGGCAAACTGGGCTGGGTGGGGGTGGCCCCTGGTCGAACTGGTGCGACCGCCGGTTGAACTGGGGTGGCGACCGGCTAAACTGGGAGGCTACTGGTTGAACTGGGAGGCTACTGGGGGGGTGACTTCTCCCCACAGAGGAGGCCGTGGGGAGCGCAGCGGCCGCTACGGGGGTGACCCCCCCCACCCCGAGGATGCTCCCCCGCCCCGAGCCCACCGGGACCACGACTACCGGGACCACGACTACCGCGGCTACGGGGGACCCCCCCCTGCTGGCCCCCAGGTCAGAGACCCCTCCCCTGACCCCCCCAGAGTGACCTCTGAACCCCCCAAACTGCCCCTGACCCTCTCAAGTCTACCCCCTGAGCCATCAAGTCTACCCCTTGAGCCCCCAAGGTGCTCCCTGAGCCATCAAGTCTACCCCCTGACCTCCCCAAGGTGCCCCCTGACCCCCCCAAGGCGCCCCCTGACCCCCCAATTCCACCCCCCGACCCCCCAACTGGGAGGGGAGTGGGAGGAACTGGGAGGAAGTGGCACCTCCCTGGAAAGGACTGGGATGAACTGAGAGGGACTGGGAAGGGACTGGGACGAACTGGGAGGGACTGGGAAGGGACTGGGACGAACTGGGAGGGACTGGCGCATCCCTGGGAGGGACTGGGATGGACTGGGGGTGGCACTAGGGTGAACTGGGAGGGACTGGGAGAGGACTGGGATGAACGGGGAGGGACCAGGAGGGACTGGCGCATCCCTGGGAGGGACTGGGATGGACTGGGGGTGGCACTAGGGTGAACTGGGAGCGACTGGGAGAGGACTGGGATGAACGGGGAGGGACCGGGAGGGACTGGCGCATCCCTGGGAGGGACTGGGATGGACTGGGGGTGGCACTAGCGTGGACTGGGAAGGACTGGGAGGGACTGGGAGGCCACTGGTGCATCCCTGACCCCCCCGACTCCACCCCCTGGACCCCCAACTCCACCCCCTGACCCCCCCCTTTTTGCCCCCCCAGGCCCCTTTTGAGGGCTCGGAGCCCCCCCGCAAGCGGGAGGGGGGGGGCTCGGTGGCCACCCCCTTGGCCTTCGGGGCCGACGGCGACTACCGGGACCAGGACTACCGGCCCGAGGCCGGCGAGGAGGAGCCCAGGGCCAGCACCATCGTCATGCTCCGGATGCTGCCTCCTGCGGCCACCGAGAGCGACGTGAGACCCTTCTCTGTGGCTACCATGAGCCCTCGGGGCTAGTCCAGGCTCCTCTGGGCTAGTCCAGGCTCTCCTGGGGCTGGAACAGGACCCCCCGCCCCGGCCAAGCCACGCCCCCTCCCTTTAAGCCACGCCCCCATTCTATCCCATCCGTTTTATAAGCTGTAGCCTATTCCCAGGGTGTGTTCTCCTTAGGCCACGCCCCCTCCCTTTAAGCCACGCCCCCTCCCCGTCCATCGCTCTCCTATAAGCTGTGATTTATCCCCATAGAGTGTTCTCCTTAGGCCACGCCCCCTAGTCCTTTAGGCCACGCCCCTATAAGCCTGTCCCTTAAACCCTATTGCCTTTAGGCCACGCCCCCTCCCACTAATCTCCCTTAAACCCTATGGCGTTTAGGCCACGCCCCCTCAGTCTAACCTCCTTTAAACCCTATTGCCTTTAGGCCACGCCCCCTATAAGCCTGTCCCTTAAGCCCCATTGCCTTTAGGCCACGCCCCCTCACACTAACCTCCATTAATTCCTATTGCCTGTAGGCCACGCCCCCTTTCCATCTGCTCTCCCTCCCTTTAAGCCCTTTCCCTTGAAACCTATTGCCTTTAGGCCACGCCCCCTCACACTAACCTCCATTAATCCCTATTGCCTCTAGGCCACGCCCCCTTCCCTTAGGCCACGCCCCTCACTCCCCTCAGCTCAGGCTGTGGCTCCTTTAGCTGCTATTGGGTGAAGCTCTCAGGGGGTGTCCCCAGCCCCCTTGGGTGACCCCCCCAGATGTTGAGCCCCCCCCGAATGTTTGGGGGGGGTCCCCCAGATGTTGAGGGGACCTCCCAGATGTTCTTTTCCCCCTAGATCCGGGCGCAGCTGCAGGCGCAGGGGGTGACGCCCCGAGAGGTGCGGCTGATGCGCAACAAGTCCTCAGGTGAGTGAGCTCAGCACCCAAGGGTGCTCAACCCACCCCCCACCCCCAGGGGCACCCCAGGGCTCTCAACCCACCCCCAGGGGCACCCGAGGGCCCTGAACCCACCCCCAGGGGCACCCGAGGGTGTCAGGTCCATTCTCGGGGGAAACCAGGGCTGTTGTGTGGAATGTAGGGGGCACCCGGGGGTGTCCATGTTCTCCCCAGGGGCACCCAGGGGTGCTGATTCCAACTTGAGGGGCACCCAGGGGTGCTGGTCCTTTCCCCAGGAGCACCCAGGGGTGCTGGTCCTTTCCCCAGGAGCACCCAGGGGTGCTGCTCTATCCTCAGGGGCACCCAGGGGTGCTGATTCCATCCCTAAGGGCACTCAGGGGTGCCTAGGCCTTCCCCAGGAGCACCCAGGGGTGCTTGTCCTTTACCGAGGAGCACCCAGGGGTGCTGACTCCGTCCCAAGGAGCACCCAGGGGTGCTGACCCCAGCTCTAGGAGCACCCAGGGGTGCTGATCCCTTCCCCAGGAGCACCCGGGGGTGCTGGTCCTTTACCTAGGGGCACCCAGGGGTGCTGACTCCATCCCCGGGAGCACCCAGGGGTGCTAGTTCCATTCTCAGGGGCACCCAGGGGTGCTGGTTCCAACTTTAGGGGCACCCAGGGGTGCTGGTCCCAGCTCTAGGGGCACCCAGGGGTGCCTATACCTTCTCGAGGAGCACCCAGGGGTGCTTGTCCCTTCCCCAGGCGCACCCAGGGGTGCTAGTTCCCTCCTCAGGAGCACCCAGGGGTGCCTAGACCCACACCAGGAGCACCCAGGGGTGCTGACTCTATCCCCAGGAGCACCCAGGGGTGCTGATCCGTCCCACGGGAGCACCGAGGGGTGCTAGTTCCTTCACCAGGAGCACCCATGGACGCCGACTCCGTCCTCAGGAGCACCCAGGGGTGCTGGTTCCATCCTCAGGAGCACCCAGGGGTGCTGGTCCTTTACCCAGGAGCACCCAGGGGTGCTGACTCTATCCCAAGGAGCACCCAGGGGTGCTGATCACAGCTCTAGGAGCACCCAGGGGTGCTGCTCCCATCTCTAGGCGCACCCAAGGGTGCTGGTCCTTTACCCAGGAGCACCCAGGGGTGCTGATCTATTCTCTAGGAGCACCCAGGGGTGCTGATTCCATCCCTAAGGGCACCCAGGGGTGCCTAGACCTTCCCCAGGAGCATTTGGGGTGCTGATCCATACCCAAGGAGCACCCAGGGGTGCTGGTTCCCTCTTCAGGAGCACCCGGGGGTGCTGATCCCTCTCCCAGGGGCACCCAGGGGTGCTGGTCCCTTTCCCCAGGAGCACCCAGGGGTGCTAGTTCCATCCTCAGGGGCACCCAGGGGTGCCTAGGCCTTCCCTAGGGGCACCCACAGCTGCTGCTGCCAGTTCTAGAGGCACCCGTGGGTGCCCAGTGCCTCCAGTATCCCCCATGGGTTCCCAGTAGCCTCGGCAACCCCAACGTCCCCTATTGATCCCTAGTCTCCCCAGTAGTCCCCATGGGTTCCCAGTAACACCCGAGGGTGCCCAGTGCCTCCAGTATCCCATGTTGGTTCCCAGTCTCTCCAGTCTCCCAATGGGTTCCCAGTCTCCCCAGTATCCCAATGGGTTCCCAGTATCCCAATGGGTTCCCAGTATCTCAATGGGTTCCCAGTCTCCCAATGGGTTCCCAGTCTCCCCAGTTATCCCTATGGGTTCCCAGTATCCCAATAGGTTCCCAGTCTCCCAATGGGTTCCCAGTCGCCCCAGTTATCCCAATGGGTTCCCAGTATCTCAATGGGTTCCCAGTCTTCCACTGGGTTCCCAGTCTCCCCAGTTATCCCTATGGGTTCCCAGTATCCCAATAGGTTCCCAGTCTCCCACTGGGTTCCCAGTCTCCCCAGTTATTCCTATGGGTTCCCAGTCTCCTAATGGATTCCCAGTATCCCAATAGGTTCCCAGTCTCCCCAGTTATCCCAGTGGGTTCCCAGTATCTTAATGGGTTCCCAGTCTCCCCAGTTATCCCTATGGGTTCCCTGTATCCCAATGGGTTCCCAGTATCTCAATGGGTTCCCAGTCTCCCCAGTTATCCCTATGGGTTCCCAGTATCTCAATGGGTTCCCAGTCTCCCCAGTTATCCCTATGGGTTCCCAGTATCCCAATGGGTTCCCAGTATCTCAATGGGTTCCCAGTCTCCCAATGAGTTCCCAGTCTCCCCAGTTATCCCTGTGGGTTCCCAGTATCCCAATGGGTTCCCAGTCTCCCAATGGGTTCCCAGTCGCCCCAGTTATCCCTATGGGTTCCCAGTATCCCAGTGGGTTCCCAGTATCTTAATGGGTTCCCAGTCTCCCAATGAGTTCCCAGTCTCCCCAGTTATCCCTGTGGGTTCCCAGTGTCTCAATGGGTTCCCAGTCTCCCAATGAGTTCCCAGTCTCCCCAGTTATCCCTATGGGTTCCCAGTATCTCAATGGGCTCCTAGTCTCCCCAGTATCCCCTGTGGGTTCCCAGTCTCCCAATGGGTTCCCAGTCTCCCCAGTATCCCAATGGGTTCCCAGTATCCCAATGGGTTCCCAGTATCTCAATGGGTTCCCAGTCTCCCAATGGGTTCCCAGTCTCCCCAGTTATCCCTATGGGTTCCCAGTATCCCAATAGGTTCCCAGTCTCCCAATGGGTTCCCAGTCTCCCCAGTTATCCCTATGGGTTCCCAGTATCCCAATGGGTTCCCAGTATCTCAATGGGTTCCCAGTCTCCCACTGGGTTCCCAGTCTCCCCAGTTATTCCTATGGGTTCCCAGTCTCCTAATGGATTCCCAGTCTCCCAATGGGTTCCCAGTCTCCCCAGTATCCCCTGTGGGTTCCCAGTCTCCCAATGGGTTCCCAGTCTCCCCAGTATCCCCTGTGGGTTCCCAGTCCCCCCCAGTCCCCTCAGTCCCAATGGGTTCCCAGTCCCCCCAGTCTCCCAGTCCCCTCCCAACCCCTCCCAGTCCCTCCCAGTGCTCCCAGTTCCCCTCTTTCCAGGCCAGAGTCGCGGCTTTGCCTTCGTGGAGTTCCAGCGAGTGGAGGAGGCCTCCAGGTGGATGGCGGCCAACCAGGTACTGGGCTATACTGGTTTATACTGGTTTATACTGGGACGCACTGGGCTTCCCCCCAACTCTCCGGGGGATGGACTGGGAGCTACTGGTCTGTACTGGTGCCTCTCAGGCACAGGCAGAGGTGCTGATTGCTTTGTACTGGTTCTTACTGGTGTGGATCTAGTAGGTTGCACTGAGGGTTTACTGGGCTGGACTGGTTTGGACTGGGCTGGACTGGTTTGGACTGGTTTTTATTGGCCTTTAGTGTGTTTAATGGTCTGGACTGGTTTGTATTGGTCTCTATCGGCCTTTCCTAGTGTTTAATGGTATGGACTGGTCTGGACTGGTTTGGACTGGTTTGTATTGGTCTTTATTGGCCTTTAGTGTGTTTAATGGTCTGGACTGGTCTGGACTGGTTTGGACTGGTTTTTATTGGCCTTTAGTGTGTTTAATGGTCTGGACTGGTTTGGACTGGTTTATATTGGTCTCTATTGGCCTTTCCAGGTGTTGTTTACTGGTCTGGACTGGTTTGGACTGGTCTGGACTGGTTTGTATTTGCCTTTAGTGTGTTTAATGGTCTGGACTGGTTTGTATTGGTCTCTATTGGCCTTTCCTAGTGTTTACTGGTCTGGACTGGTTTGGACTGGTTTGGACTGGTTTTTATTGGTCTTTATTGGCCTTTCCAGGTGTTGTTTATTGGTCTGGACTGGTTTGGACTGGTTTTTATTGGCCTTTAGTGTGTTTAATGATTTGGACTGGTCTGGACTGGTTTGGACTGGTTTTTATTGACCTTTAGTGTGTTTAATGGTCTGGACTGGTCTGGACTGGTTTGTATTGGTCTTTATTGGCCTTTCCAGGTGTTGTTTACTGGTCTGGACTGGTCTGGACTGGTTTGGACTGGTTTGTATTGGTCTTTATTGGCCTTTAGTGTGTTTAATGGTCTGGACTGGTTTGTATTGGTCTCTATTGGCCTTTCCTAGTGTTTAATGGTCTGGACTGGTTTGGACTGGTTTGGACTGGTCTTTATTGGCCTTTCCTGGTGTTGTTTACTGGTCTGGACTGGTTTGGACTGGTCTGGACTGGTTTGTATTGGTCTCTATTGGCCTTTCCTAGTGTTTAATGGTCTGGACTGGTCTGGACTGGTTTGGACTGGTTTTTATTGGCCTTTAGTGTGTTTAATGGTCTGGACTGGTTTATATTGGTCTTTATTGGCCTTTAGTGTTGTTTACTGGTCTGGACTGGTTCATATTGGTCTCCATCAGCCTTTACTGGTCTTTACTGGTCTTTACTGGTCTCTACTAAGTGGCTGTACTGGTTCCTAGTGGGTTGTACTGGTTGACACTGGTTAACATCACTTCTTACTGGTCTGGACTGGGAGCGACTGGGGGGTGGCCTCACCCATCCCATTTCGACTGGTTTCTACTGGTTTCTACTGGTTTCTACTGGTTTATAATGGTTTATAATGGTTTGTACTGGTTTCTACTGGTTTATACTAGTTTACACTGGTTTCTACTGGTTTATACTGGGAAGGTGGATTTTTCAAGCTTCTCCACTTGATCCTGGGAGTTACTGGTGTTTACTGGTTTGGACTGGTTTGTGCTCATACTGGTTTCTACTGGTTTATACTGGTTTCTACTGGGAAGGTGGATTTTTCAAGCTTCTCCACTTGGTCCTTGGAGTTACTGGTGTTTACTGGTTTCGACTGGTTTCTACTGGTTTCTACTGGTTTCTACTGGCTTCTACTGGTTTGTGCTTATACTGGTTTGTACTGGTTTGTACTGGTTTGTACTGGTTTGTGCTTATACTGGTTTCTACTGGTTTCTACTGGTTTCTACTGGTTTGTGCTTATACTGGTTTGTACTGGTTTCTACTGGTTTGTGCTTATACTGGTTTCTACTGGTTTGGACTGGTTTCTACTGGTTTCTACTGGTTTATACTGGTTTATACTGGTTTGTGCTTATACTGGTTTGTACTGGTTTCTACTGGTTCCTACTGGTTTGGACTGGTTTGTGCTTATACTGGTTTCTACTGGTTTCTACTGGTTTGTGCTTCTACTGGTTTGTGCTTATACTGGTTTCTACTGGTTTCTACTGGTTTGAACTGGTTTCTCTTGTTCCCTATTGCCTTGTCTTGGTCTCTGCTGGTTTCTCTTCCCTTGTACTGGTTTACGCTGGTTCTGGACTTCCTTATATTGGTGTAGACTGATCCTCGTGCAAACCCTCGTGCGAGAGCCCTGGTTGCCCCTGGTCCCCTCCCCTCTTCGTGCAAACCCTCGTGCGAGAGCCCTGGGGGGGGGGTGAGAGCCCTCGTGCGAGAGCCCTGGGGGGGGGGTCGGGGGGGTCGGGGGTCCTCGTGCGAGAGCCCCTCGTGCGAGAGCCCCTCGTGCGAGAGCCCCTGGTGCAAACCCCCCCAGGCAGGGCTGGTGCTGCTGGGCCAGAGGGTGTCCCTGCACTACAGTGACCCCAAACCCAAGAGCAACGAGGACTGGCTCTGCGGGAAGGTACTGGGAAGGGCACTGGGAGGGACTGGGAGGCACTGGGAGGGGAGTTGGGGAGCACTTGGGGGGCTGGGAGGGGAGTTGGGAGGGACTGGGGGGCACTGGGAGGCGCTGGGAGGGGAGTTGGGAGGGACTGGGGGGCACTGGGAGGCGCTGGGAGGGGAGTTGGGAGGGACTGGGGGGCACTGGGAGGGACTGGGAGTCACTGGGAGGAACTGGGAGGGGAGTTGGGGGGCACTTGGGGGGCGGAGGGGGGCACTGGGAGGGACTGGGAGGGGAGTTGGGGGTCGGGAGAGGACTTGGGGGGCACTTGGGGGGCAGAGAGGGGTCGGGAGAGGACTTGGGGGGCACTTGGGGGGCAGAGAGGGGTCAGGAGAGGACTTGGGGGGCACTTGGGGGGCAGAGAGGGGTCAGGAGAGGACTTGGGGGGCTCGAGGGGGAGCTGGGGGGGCACTTGGGGGTCAGGAGAGGACTTGGGGGGCACTTGGGAGACAGAGAGGGGTCACAGGAGGACTTGGGGGGCACTTGGGGGGCAGAGAGGGGTCACAGGAGGACTTGGGGGGCACTTGGGGGGCAGAGAGGGGTCACAGGAGGACTTGGGGGGCACTTGGGGGGCAGAGAGGGGTCACAGAAGGACTTGGGGGGCTCGAGGGGGAGGTGGGGGGTGGCACTTAGGGGTCACAGGAGGACTTGGGGGGTCACAGAAGGACTTGGGGGTCACTTAGGGGTCTCGAGTGGGAGCTGAGGGGGGCACTTGGGGGTCACAGGAGAGGACTTGGGGAGCACTTGTGGGGCAGGAGAGGACTTGGGGGTCACGTGGGGGGGTTTTTTTTTTTTGGGGGGGTTTCTCAGTGCGGAGTCCAGAACTTCAAGCGACGCGAAAAGTGCTTCAAGTGCGGAGTCCCCAAAGCTGGTGAGTGACCCCAAAGCCCCCCAAGTGACCCCCAAGTCCTCTCCCGCCCCCCAAGTGCCCCACACCTCCCCCTCGAGCCCCCCAAGTGCCCCTCAAGTCCTCCTGTGACCCCCAAGTGCCCCCCAAGTCCTCCTGTGACCCCCAAGTGCCCCCCCAGACCTCCCTTGAGCCCCCCAAGTGCCCCCCAAGTCCTCCTGTGACCCCTCTCTGCCCCCCAAGTGCCCCCCAAGTCCTTCTGTGACCCCCAAGTGCCCCCCCCAGCTCCCCCTCAAGACCCCCAAGTGCCCCCCAAGTGCCCCCCAAGTCCTCCTGTGACCCCCCTCTGCCACCCAAGTGACCCCCAAGTCCTTCTTTGACCTCCCTTCTGCCCCCCAAGTCCTCTCCTGCCCCCCAAGTGCCCCCCAGACCCCCCTTGAGCCCCCCAAGTGCCCCCCAAGTCCTTCTCTGACCCCCAAGTGTCCCCCCAGATCCCCCTTGTGCCCCCCAAGTGCCCTCCCAGACCCCCCTTGAGCCCCCCAAGTGCCCCTCAAGTCCTCCTGTAACCCCCCTCTGCCCCCCAAGTGCCCCCCAAGTCCTCCTGTGACCCCCGAGTGCACCCCCAGCTCCCCCTCGAGCCCCCCAAGTGCCCCCCAAGTCTTCTCCTGCCCCCCAAGTGCCCCCCCACCTCCCCCTCGAGCCCCCCAAGTGCCCCCCAAGTCCTCCTGTGACCCCCAAGTGTCCCCAAGCTCCCCCTCAAGACCCCCAAGTGCCCCCCAAGTCCTCCTGTGACCTCCCCTCTGCCCCCCAAGTGCCCCCCAGGCTGCCCCCCCAGCCCCCCAAGTGCCCCCCAAGCCCTCTCCCGCCCCCCAAGTGCCCCCCCAACTCCCCCAAATCAGTGATTTTTTGGTCCCTAATGGGTTTTTTTTTTTTTTTTGGGGGGGGGGGGGGGTTCAGAGGCCGAGCAGAGAGGTCTCGGGGGTCCCCGAGCGGAGCTGCTACCTGGTGGGGGAGGGGGCGGGGGGCTGCTCCCCCTCCCCCACTCCTACCCTCCCCCCAACTTGGGGGGAGCCCCGGGGGGACCCCAAGGAGGAGGAGGAGGAGGCGGCAGCAACGAACCCGGAGCTGAAAACGCCAACGACAGTGAGTTTGGGGGCACTTGGGGGGCAGGAGAGGACTTGGGGGGCACTTGGGGGGCAGAGGGAGGATTCGGGGGCTCAAGCCCCAAAGTTTTGAGGTTCAACCGACTGAGTTTTAGAGTTTGACGCAAAATTTTTGGACTTTTTGACTCCAAATCTTAGACTTTGACTCCAAATTATTGACTTTGACTCCAAATTTTAAAGACTTTGACTCCAAATTTTAAGACTTTGACTCCAAATTCTAGACTTTTTGACTCCAAATCTTAGACTTTGACTCCAAATCTTGAGCTTCAAGCTCCAAATTCTAGACTTTGACTCCAAATTTTAAGACTTTGACTCCAAATCTTAGACTTTTTGACTCCAAATTAAAGACTTTGACTCAAAATCTTAGACTTTGACTCCAAATCTTAGACTTTTTGACTCCAAATCTTAGACTTTGACTCCAAATTCTAGACTTTGACTCCAAATCTTGAGCTTCAAGCCCCAAATTATCAACTTTGACTCCAAATCTTAGACTTTGACTCCAAATCTTAGACTTTTTGACTCCAAATCTTAGACTTTGACTCCAAATTCTAGACTTTGACTCCAAATGTTGAGCTTCAAGCCCCAAATTTATCGACTTTGACTCCAAACTTTAGACTTTTTGACTCCAAATCTTAGACTTTGACTCCAAATTCTAGACTTTGACTCCAAATGTTGAGCTTCAAGCCCCAAATTATCAACTTTGACTCCAAATCTTAGACTTTGACTCCAAATTAAAGACTTTGACTCCAAATCTTAGACTTTTTGACTCCAAATTCTAGACTTTGACTCCAAATCTTAGACTTTTTGACTCCAAATCTTAGACTTTTTGACTCCAAATCTTAGACTTTTTGACTCGAAATTATCGACTTTGACTCCAAATTCTAGACTTTGACTCCAAATCTTAGACTTTTGGACTCCAAATTAAAGACTTTGACTCCAAATTTTAAGACTTTGACTCCAAATCTTAGACTTTTTGACTCCAAATTATTGACTTTGACTCTAAATCTTAGACTTTGACTCCAAATTTCAAGTTTCAAGCCCCAAATTATCAACTTTGACTCCAAATCTTAGACTTTTTGACTCCAAATCTTAGACTTTGAGTCCAAATCTTAGACTTTTTGACTCCAAATCTTAGACTTTTTGACTCCAAATGTAGAGCTTCAAGCCCCAAATTTATCGACTTTGACTCCAAATCTTGAGCTTCAAGCTCCAAATTCTAGACTTTGACTCCAAATTTTAAGACTTTGACTCCAAATTCTAGACTTTGACTCCAGATGTTGAGCTTCGAGCCCCAAATTTATCAACTTTGACTCCAAATCTTAGACTTTTTGACTCCAAATCTTAGACTTTTTGACTCCAAATCTTGAGCTTCAAGCCTCGAATTATCAACTTTGACTCCGAATCTTAGACTTTGACTCCAAATCTTAGACTTTTTGACTCCAAATTAAAGACTTTGACTCCAAATTAAAGACTTTGACTCCAAATTAAAGACTTTGACTCCAAATTTTAAGACTTTGACTCCAAATCTTAGACTTTTTGACTCCAAATTATTGACTTTGACTCTAAATCTTAGACTTTGACTCCAAATTTCAAGTTTCAAGCCCCAAATTATGGACTTTGACTCCAAACTTTAGACTTTTTGACTCCAAATCTTAGACTTTTTGACTCCAAATCTTGAGCTTCAAGCCCCAAATTTTAGTCTTTGACTCCAAATCTTAGACTTTGACTCCAAATCTTAGACTTTTTGACTCCAAATCTTAGACTTTGACTCCAAATTCTCGACTTTGACTCCAAATCTTGGGCTTCAAGCCTCGAATTATCAACTTTGACTCCAAATCTTAGACTTTGACTCCAAATCTTAGACTTTTTGACTCCAAATCTTAGACTTTGACTCCAAATCTTAGACTTTGACTCCAAATGTTGAGCTTCAAGCTCCAAATTATCGACTTTGACTCCAAACTTTAGACTTTTTGACTCCAAATCTTAGACTTTGACTCCAAATCTTGAGCTTCAAGCCCCAAATCTTAGACTTTGACTCCAAATCTTAGACTTTGACTCCAAATCTTAGACTTTTTGACTCCAAATCTTGAGCTTCAAGCCCCAAATTATGGACTTTGACTCCAAATCTTAGACTTTGACTCCAAATCTTAAACTTTTTGACTCCAAATCTTAGACTTTGACTCCAAATCTTAGATGTTTTGACTCCAAATTATTGACTTTGACTCCAAATCTTAGACTTTTTGACTCCAAATCTTAGACTTTGACTCCAAATTCTAGACTTTGACTCCAAATCTTGGGCTTCAAGCCTCGAATTATCAACTTTGACTCCAAATCTTGAGCTTCAAGCCCCAAATTATCAACTTTGACTCCAAATCTTAGACTTTGACTCCAAATCTTAGACTTTGACTCCAAATCTTAGACTTTTTGACTCCAAATCTTAGACTTTTTGACTCCAAATCTTAGACTTTGACTCCAAATCTTAGGCTTTTTGACTCCAAATCTTAGACTTTGACTCCAAATCTTGAGCTTCAAGCCCCAAATTATCAACTTTGACTCCAAATCTTAGACTTTTTGACTCCAAATTATCGACTTTGACTCCAAATCTTAGACTTTTTGACTCCAAATCTTAGACTTTTTGACTCCAAATCTTAGACTTTGACTCCAAATCTTGAGCTTCAAGCCCCAAATTATGGACTTTGACTCCAAATCTTAGACTTTGACTCCAAACTTTAGACTTTTTGACTCCAAATCTTAGACTTTTTGACTCCAAATCTTAGACTTTGACTCAAAATTTTAAGACTTTGACTCCAAATCTTAGACTTTTTGACACCAAATCTTAGACTTTTTGACTCCAAATTTTAAGACTTTTTGACTCCAAATCTTAGACTTTTTGACTCCAAATCTTAGACTTTTTGACTCGAAATTATTGACTTTGACTCTAAATCTTAGACTTTGACTCCAAATTTCAAGTTTCAAGCCCCAAATTATGGACTTTGACTCCAAACTTTAGACTTTTTGAGTCCAAATCTTAGACTTTTTGACTCCAAATCTTGAGCTTCAAGCCCCAAATTATCAACTTTGACTCCAAATCTTAGACTTTGACTCCAAATCTTAGACTTTTTGACTCCAAATCTTAGACTTTTTGACTCCAAATCTTAGACTTTGACTCCAAATTCTAGACTTTGACTCCAAATCTTAGACTTTTTGACTCCAAATCTTAGACTTTTTGACTCCAAATGTTAGACTTTTTGACTCCAAATCTTAGACTTTTTGACTCCAAATCTTGAGCTTCAAGCCCCAAATTATGGACTTTGACTCAAAATCTTAGACTTTTTGACTCCAAATTCTAGACTTTGACTCCAAATGTTGAGCTTCAAGCCCCAAATTTATCGACTTTGACTCCAAATCTTAGACTTTTTGACTCCAAATCTTAGACTTTGACTCCAAATCTTAGACTTTTTGACTCCAAATTCTAGACTTTGACTCCAAATCTTAGACTTTGACTCCAAATCTTGAGCTTCAAGCCCCAAATTTTAGTCTTTGACTCCAAATCTTAGACTTTTTGACTCCAAATCTTAGACTTTTTGACTCCAAATCTTAGACTTTGACTTCAAATCTTAGACTTTGACTCCAAATTCTAGACTTTGACTCCAAATGTTGAGCTTCAAGCTCCAAATTATCGACTTTGACTCCAAATCTTAGACTTTTTGACTCCAAATCTTAGACTTTTTGACTCCAAATCTTGAGCTTCAAGCCCCGAATTATCAACTTTGACTCCAAATCTTAGACTTTTTGACTCCAAATCTTAGACTTTTTGACTCCAAATGTTAGACTTTTTGACTCCAAATCTTAGACTTTTTGACTCCAAATCTTGAGCTTCAAGCCCCAAATTATGGACTTTGACTCCAAATCTTAGACTTTGACTCCAAATCTTAGACTTTTTGACTCCAAATCTTAAACTTTTTGACTCCAAATCTTAGACTTTGACTCCAAATCTTAGATGTTTTGACTCCAAATCTTAGACTTTGAGTCCAAATTCTAGACTTTGACTCCAAATGTTGAGCTTCAAGCCCCAAATTTTAGACTTTGACTCCAAATCTTAGACTTTGACTCCAAATCTTAGACTTTTTGACTCCAAATCTTAGACTTTGACTCCAAATTTTAAGACTTTGACTCCAAATCTTAGACTTTTTGACTCCAAATTATTGACTTTGACTCCAAATTAAAGACTTTGACTCCAAATTTTAAGACTTTGACTCCAAATTTTAAGACTTTTTGACTCCAAATCTTAGACTTTTTGACTCCAAATCTTAGACTTTTTGACTCCAAATGTTAGACTTTGACTCCAAATCTTGGGCTTCAAGCCTCGAATTATCAACTTTGACTCCAAATCTTAGACTTTGACTCCAAATCTTAGACTTTTTGACTCCAAATCTTAGACTTTGACTCCAAATCATTGACTTCGACTCCAAATTTTAAAGACTTTGACTCCAAATCTTAGACTTTTTGACTCCCAATCTTAGATGAACCCCTTTTTTTAACCCCTTCAGCCATCATCCTGCGCAACCTGCACCCGCAGAGCAGCCTGGAGTCCATCCTGGCCGCCCTGGCCCCCTTCGCCGCCCTCTCGGCTGCCAACGTCCGCGTCATCAAGGACCGCAGCACCCAGCTCAACCGCGGCTTCGCCTTCGTCCAGCTCGCCACCATCGTGGTGTGTGGGGAGGGCCCCGAAACCACCTCTCGGGGCAAAAAAAACACCTCTCGGGGCAAAAAAACCTCCTCCTGGGGCAGAAAAAGCAACTTCTGGGGTAGAAAAAGCACCTTCTGGGGCAGAAAAAGCAACTTCGGGGGCAGAAAAAGCAACTTCTGGGGCAGAAAAAGCACCTTCTGGGGTAGAAAAAGCACCTTCTGGGGCAAAAAAATCTCCTCCTGGGGCAGAAAAAGCACCTTCTGGGGCAGAAAAAGCAACTTCTGGGGCAGAAAAAGCAACTTCTGGGGCAGAAAAAGCACCTTCTGGGGCAGAAAAAGCACCTTCTGGGGCAGAAAAAGCACCTTCTGGGGCAGAAAAGGCACCTTCTGGGGCAGAAAAAGCACCTTCTGGGGCAGAAAAGGCACCTTCTGGGGTAGAAAAAGCACCTTCTGGGGCAGAAAAAGCAATTTCTGGGGTAGAAAAAGCACCTTCTGGGGTAGAAAAAGCAACTTCTGGGGTAGAAAAAGCAACTTCGGGGGTAGAAAAAGCACCTTCTGGGGCAGAAAAAGCAACTTCGGGGGTAGAAAAAGCAACTTCTGGGGCAGAAAAAGCAACTTCTGGGGCAGAAAAAGTACCTTCGGGGGCAGAAAAAGCAACTTCGGGGGTAGAAAAAGCACCTTCGGGGGCAGAAAAAGCAACTTCTGGGGCAAAGAAAGCACCTTCTGGGGCAAAAAAGCTGTCTCTTGGGGCTCAAAAGCTGCTCCTTGGGCCTTAAAACTTGCTCCTCAGGCACTAAAAAGGCCTCAAGGGCCTCAAAAGCTGCTCCTTGGGCAACGAAAAACTATCCTCAGGTCTCAAAAAGCAGCTCCTGGGGCTCAAAAGCTGCTCCTCAGGCACCAAAAAGGCCTCAAGGGCCTCAAAAGCTGCTCCTCAGGCACCAAAAATGCCTCAAGGGCCTCGAAACTTGACCCTCAGGCCCCAAAAAGCACCTCCTGAGGCTCGAAAAGCACCTCTTGGGGCTCGAAAGCTGCTCCTCGGGCACTAAAAAGGCCTCGAAGGCCTCAAAAGCTGCTCCTTGGGCAACGAAAAAAACCATCCTGAGGCCTCAAAAGCTGCTCCTCGGGCACTAAAAATGCCCCAAGGGCCTCAAAAACTTGACCCTCAGGCCCCAAAAGCTGCTCCTTGGGCACAAAAAACCATCCTCAGGCCCCAAAAGCTGCTCCTTGGGCCCCAAAAGCCGCTCCTCAGGCCCCAAAAGCTGCTCCTCGGGCCCCACGAAGGCCTCCAGGTCCCTTCCCAAGGTCCTTTTTGGGGTTTCCAGCTCCTTTTTTGGGGTCTCCAGGTCCCTCTTGGGCTCCTCAAGGTCCTTTTTTTGGCTTCTCAAGGTCCCTTTTTGGTGTCTCCAGCTCCTTCTTGAGGTCTCCAGGTCCTTTTTTTTGGTGCCTCCAGGTGCTTTTTGAGCATCTCCAGGTCCCTCTTGGGCTCCTCGAGGTCCTTTCTTGGTCTCTCCAGCTCCTTCTTGGTGTCTCCAAGTCCTTTTTTTGGGTCTCCAAGTCCTTTTTTGGGTCTCCGAGTCCTTTTTTGGGGCCTCCGAGTCCCTTTTTGGGTCCTCAAGGTCCTTTTTTGGGGTCTCTCCCCAGGAGGCCTCTCAGCTCCTCCAGATGCTTCAGGCTCTGCAGCCTCCGCTTCACATCGACGGCAAAAGCATCAACGTCGAGTTCGCCAAAGGCTCCAAGAGGTCAGGCCACGCCCCCTTTCCCCTCAAACCACGCCCCCTCCCTCCCAAGCCACGCCCCCTCCTCCTCAAGCCACGCCCCTTCCCTCTATACTCTTCCCTATTCCCCTCTTGGGGCTCTAACCCCTTCACTAGAGCCTAAGCCACGCCCCTTCGTGGTGACTACGCCCCCCTTTTTCCATAGAGAGACCCAGGGGGCGGGGCCAGGGGAGGGGCCTCCCAGAGCTAGCGCCGCCTCTGTCGCTTCGACGGCCATAGCTGCTGCTCAATGGGCCTTGTCGCAGGTTAGGGGGCACTTGGGGGGCAGAGGGGGGAGTTGGGGGCACTTGGGGGTCAAGGGAGGGAGTTGGAGGGCACTTGGGGGGCACTTAGGGGTCAAGGGGGGGGTTGGAGGGGGGAGTTGGGGGGCAGGGGAGGGCTTGGGGGGGACTTGGGGGTCAAAGGGGGGAGTTTGGGGGGAGTTGGGGGGCAGGAGAGGTCCTTGGGGGGAGTTAGGGGTCAAGGGGGGTTTGGAGAGGGGAGTTGGGGGCACTTAGGGGTCAAGGGGGGCTGAGAGGGGCACTTGGGGGGCACTTAGAGGGCGCTTGGGGGTCAGAGGGGGCTCGGAGAGGGGAGTTAGGGGGCACTTGGGGGTCGAGGGGGCTGAGAGGGGCACTTGGGGGTCAAAGGGGGGTTGGAGGGGGGAGTTGGGGGCACTTAGGAGGCACTTGGGGGTCAGGGAGGGCTTGGAGGGGGAGTTGTGGGGCACTTGGGGGTCCGTGTGACAATTTATGAGTCAGTTGTGGGGCCAAGAAGGCACTTTATGGGAGACTTGGGAGTCAGGGGGGTTGACTTGCCAATCAGGGTTTTTATGAATGGAGCGTGGGAATTTACAGGGGGAGAGGTCGTGAATGGAAGAGAGTTTTATGAATGGAGGGGGGGGGTTATGGCTGGAAGTTTATGAATGAACAAGGGAAGTTATGAATGGAATGAGGGTTTATTGCTGAAATTGGGGTGTTTTATGAATGGAGCGAGGGTTTTTATCAATGGAATTGGGGTGTTTATGAATGGAGGGGAGGATTTATCAATGGAAGGGAGGGTTTATCAGTAGAATTAAAGGGTTTATCAGTAGAATTGGGGGTTTATCAATGGAAGGGAGAGTTTATCAAAAGAATTAGAAGCTTTATCAATAGAATTGGGGGTTTATCAATATGGGGGTGTTCTGACCCCCCCCCCCCCCCCCTTTTTCACCCTCCCCAGGCCGCTCCGGGCTCGGAGCCCTCGTGGGGGGGCGGGGCCAGCGAGGACCCCCCCAACGACTTCAACTCCTTCTACCAAGCGGAGGAGGGGCCCCCCCCTCAGCCCCTTGTTCCCCCCCTGGCCCCGACCGGACCCCCCAAAACCGACATCGCAGCCCCCGGTGAGCGGGGGAGGGGCTAGTAAACGAGTAGGGGTGGGGGGGGGGGGGGTCACTACGGATTTTGGGGTCACCCTCTAACCTCTCTCTCCCCTTCGCCCCCAAAAGGTGCGGAAGAGCCGGGGGTGCCCGGTCTGGACCCCCCGGGGGGGGTCGGGGTCGCCTCCTCCTTCTCTCGTGCCCCCCCCCCCGGGGTTGGGGGTGGGGGAGGGGGCACCACCTCCTCCTCTTCCTCCTCTTCCTCCTCCTCCTCCTCCTACCCAACCCCCACCTCCGGGGACCCCCCCTCAGGCAGCACCAACCCCCCCAGTCAGGTGAGTGAACCCCCCCAAAAAATGGGGTTGGGGGTGGGGGGGGGGGGGTTGGAAACTGGGGTTTCCCTCCTCATGGATTTGGGGGGTGTTGCCCCCCCCCCCTTCCTTAGAGCTACACGGGGACCCCCAAGACTGAGCCAAGCGGTGCTGCTGCCCCCCCCACCGCCCCCCCCACGGCCACCCCCGGCGCTGACTCCTATGGGCAGTTCCGTGAGTGTTTTTTGGGGGGGTGGGGGGGGGGTGTGTGTGAAATTTGGGGGTTTGGGGGGGGTTTAAGGGGTGGGGGGAGGCAGTTTGGGGGGAGTCTATG